>OW799233.1:17940000-18242500 GCA_941918925.1 Phyto melanocephala | reverse complement strand
TTTTGGCTCAGCTGGGATTCGATGTCACATTTATTCTAACCAGTATATACATATGTACGTATTTTACATGAGATTAATGGTGATACCAACAATTGTTATTACATGACTACACGTTGTGAAGGGTATATAAGATTCGGAACGGCCGAATATAGCACTGTTACTTGTTAATATTGAACTGCTGATGCAGATAATATAACACTGCATTATCGACGCCTTTAATGGATGTACACAAAGGCATTTAAGCAATTATTTGTGAATGTTTTGAACTTAAAAAAAATCAATACTAATAATAGGGAAAGACTTGATGCGGGAAAAGTTTATCTAATCGGTGGTCTTTTTGAATCGGAGAAGTTGGAGGGATACAACCATATAAAGACAGGATCGTATAGTAATCAAAAAGATTACTGGAAGGAGGTGTGATAATTTTATTCTAAAAACATTTAATTGGAATGATATGGACTGTAAAATTTAGACGTTGCCGATGTTTGACGGGTTCTTGTTATACTCCAATTTCACCGTATGTGGGAATAACAGTATTTTTTTTAAATGCACCGTAGCGACGTACGAAAAATTCCTAGCTGAGCAGAAGGCCTTCTGGTAGATGCTTCTGGTGTATCGTTAACACTTTGGTCTACACTTTCAAATATTACGTGTAGACCAAGACCGAGGCAAAGATCAAGAAATATTGTTTTTGCGGAACAAAAATGACACGGAATGTCTTGCACGGACAGGCATCAAACTTAGGACCACAAATATTATAATTATATAACAATTATGATATTATGCAGGTAATTATGGAGATCACAAACTAAGGCTAGATAACAATCGCCTTTCAACAATCAGTAATCACTACAGTCTAGATGAAATTTTTAACAATGCGGAAATTAATGGAGTACGAATTCCGCCACAATTAGTCGGAGGCTGTCTCTATTTGATAACATGTCTGTATACGTGTCCGCACCATAAATAAACATGGAAACTGAATATAAGAAACTTAAATCGGATAACT
The DNA here is from genome assembly GCA_941918925.1 of Phyto melanocephala. Lineage (NCBI taxonomy): Eukaryota > Metazoa > Arthropoda > Insecta > Diptera > Rhinophoridae > Phyto > Phyto melanocephala. The sequence goes on along the minus strand of OW799233.1, from coordinate 18,241,491 downwards.
TTGTCTGGGAAAAAACGTTTATAGGATCGCGGGACTCAATGAAAAAATGGATGCCGACTGGAAGCCATGAAAGCACTAAGAAACGAAGAAAATCGAAAAGGCACCAGAAAGAGTAGTGGCTTCGATATTCCCCCAACACACACACGACACGACAACAAGCAAAATTTTAAAGTAACTCGTGCATATTATGCTCCTTGATATCAGGAATGAGCTGGAATGTCAATGAGTTTATTATTTTCCTTTCGTATAAGTATGTTTGGAAAAGGCTTAAAGCCTCTTAATTATAAATTAAAACTTCGCTGTAAACATTTTTTGGCTTAGCTGGAATTCAAACCAGGGTCCTTCGCTTTCAAGTTAGGCACCTCAAACACTACAACTTAATGTAGTCTTGTGAATTCATAAGTACTATTTATCAAATAATATAGCAATCAAATAATGTATTTTACCTTTATTTATATTGAATATCAGGTCTACCTAAAAATTCTTTTCTATAAAATGTGATTTTATTGAATGTTATCGAAATTTCGTAAATCTGTATTCGGTATTCGTATATTGGTAATAACTGGCTTTAAATTTAGTGCTCAAAAATAATTACTATGAAGTATTGTTTTTGGTACTACTTTCCAAGTTATACTTATCCATCCCTGTCAAAGTAATGAACTGTTTGTTTTTGCTTTTTTTATTTCCACTCAAAATAACTTCATGAAAAGTGCAACCAAACTACAACAAATAATTATTATAATTAAACAAATAAATTTATGGTTATTTAGTTTAGTTTAGATTTTATTTTATTATTTATTTTGTTTTTTTTTTTCTGTTGTTTTTAATTTGTGTAGTTTTTGTTGCAACAATAATTGTCTTTTATTTAAACATTAGTGGTTACTTCTCCAACCTGAACATGTTAAACACATTTAACAGTTTCCAATGGTTTTTGTGGTTTATTTAAACTAATTAATGCGAGTAGAAATTACAATTAATTATGAACAAATTATAAACAATTTATAAACGAGTTTTTTAGTTCTCTTTTGCATATTTAGTGTCAAACATAGTTTTGAACAAGTTTTTTTAGAAAAAGTTTAAATGTTGCTGGGGAAGGCATGATGATCATCGACTCCTTCAAGTCTGGCACGATTTGCATGAAAACCCCCAAAAAAATGTGAAACTTTTTTACAGCTTTACTAAGAAATTGAGTAGAAAATAATGAAGAAAAAAAACCAACTTACCCGTTGTGTAGTGCTGCAGAGTGGTATTGTCGGTTGCGGGTACACGAGTACATTTTGTCAAACAGCAATATTTGCCAAACGTAAACATATACATACATACGTGTGTTGTATGTTGCAGAGACGTTTTACTTCTCCACCAAATGCCTTAGGTGGGCTATAATGTTGCTCACATTTTCAGGATTGTTTTAAATTGCAGTGGTAAAGGGTGTTTATGTGTGTATAATCATTCCCTTTTTGGTGTATGTTGATACAGCTCTTTTGCATTTACATAAGTGTGTGTAGAAGTTGCAATTTTTCAGAAAATTCTTAAAATTTAAAAAAATGAAACAAAAACTGTAAGATACTACGAGAAACTTTTAATATGTTTTCACATATAGAAGCTTTGAGATCTTATTTGCTTAACATCTGGATTGGATTGTTGTATTCAATTTGTTTCTTTTGTCTAGAGTTTAAAAACGTTTAAAATGTGTGTGCAGGTAAAAAAAATTTAAAAACTAAATCATCCAGAAATTCATTCATTCACTCATACCTTCATTTTATTTTGTAATCATGTCTCTGTTAACTTCATGTAGCAATTGATGTGAAACAATTTTGGAAAGAAAATTCGAAACTAAATTTTTAAGCTAAACTAGAGGATAAACTGTTTACATGTATGCAAATTACATTAACAAATATGTTAAGCCAAAGAGTTGCCAAGTGTCAGAATATGTTTTTTTACTCAAATCTGTGAATACATCTTCAGTTGGGAGATGCGTTTTGGTATAGTTAGTTATGTTTGGGTGCCGACTTTGCTTTTAGTGTGGCAATACCTTTGCTATTATTTCTGCTCATCTTATTCTACACCCTTTTATGTACCACTATCCACTCTTAAGTCCAAATCCGTTTTTCAACACACTATGTCCCATTTCTCGGTGAAGGACTCATATTTACCCAGGGTCCTATAGGCAGTACATTCGCAAAGATGAAAAACCGATTCCTTTTTTCTCTAAGTTTATAAAGCTGCTGCAATAAAAGTTTAAGGGAAGTACGAGTTGACCCGAATATTTCCCTAATGGCCAGCGAGCCGTAAATACCACCTCGAGAAATCCTCGCAACCATTAGTTGTAAATCGCGATGTAAGCCTGACATTAAAAGAGGAACACGTAAGCTTGGCAACTCTAGATGCTTACGGTACCTGCTTTCGATAGTCTCTAGCGGGATTGCGACTGCAATTGTATTTTAGATATCCAAATCAGATCCCCTACTAGCTAACTAACCCGCCTGCTCGTTACAAAAGTAGCTCCAATGTGCAGGGATCCAAACTAGAACAACGTTACTCAGCTAATTAAGACTTAACAACTCTTTCATAAAAGTGTTGGTGTATGATGTGAGCAACAATAGTGCCACCTGACTGTCGAGTAAAATACTAATATACCCGTGAATATTCTTGTTTTTCAGTATCCTACATGCCTTCCACATAGCGAATATTTCAGCCTAAAATACGCTGCATTCAACAAGAAGGCGAAAAGAGAGCTCAATATTTAGTTAGTTACCTTATGCCACTAACACTTGGAGGGAATTATAACTTTCAATGCCTTGTCAAAATCCATATAGGGAGTGGTTGTTCTTCCCTTTACTCTTTTGATTATATAAATATCACTTCCAAAATAGAAGCCGATGCTTTAAATTAAATTTTTTTATTATTCTATAAGAGTTTATTAGTTATAAATATTATTTCAACTGATTCAAAAACTATGATTTATCTTTCCCATTAGCCTCTATTCGGAGACCTTCAGTTCCCATTGTTTACCTTTTTGGAAATAGAAAAAAATTCAGTCACATTTGTAAAGGAAAAGTCCGATATCAGTTTATTTTCAATGATTCTCTTGATAAAACCAACGATATTCCCCGAAATATTTTTGGTTAATTCATACCAGTGGAATGTATACTAAATAATTAGTAGACATTGAGTTTTTTCAAGTCTTTCCCAAGTTTCAAGCAATTACTTATTTTATTGTTGGCATCTCTTCTTTGGCATGAGAAAAAAGAAAAAAAAGCAAATCTTTAAAAACTCATTTTGAATGCAGTATTCACTTAAAAAAGCCACTCAAACTCCAATACAAACTGTTCGCGACATTTCCTGAATTCACATCCAATATCAATAATTTTCTTTACTGCGTCTCCTAACGAACACTGTTAATGTTTCTGTATTGTATTTTGTTGCACTAAACACGGTATTTGTATGCATTTAATATTTGTGAATTATGAACATTTGTACAACTTCAAACTGTAAAGGAAAAATCATCATATTTATAGACAACGACCACCACCAATATCCATTGGAATGATACATTGAAAATGAAATCAACCACTTCTTTTGTTTTTGTTTTGGAAAAGCAACCATTTCTGGCAGAGACATCGTATGTAATTCATGGCATTTTCGTTGCTGTCCTTCTTTTTTGTATTTTCTTTTCGTACAAATAATAAAAAAAAATTAAGTTCAAAATTTAAATATATATTTGATTTGGATTCTCGCCGTATTGTTCGGAAAATAATCTGCATGTGCAGACAGTTGTGAAATTGTGTTTTACCTTAAACGCTGCATCATTATATTAAGCGAACTATTGGTGGAGTGCACGACTGATAGGTAAAAAGGTGCGTTCTTTTTTAAACAAATTAAAATTACAAATTTGTTGGCATATTGTAGAGAATAATTTGCATAAACTTCTATTTAGGGAAAGTCTTGAAAAGCACATGGCTGCAAATATAATTTATTTTTAAATTTAATTTAATCAAATACTTATATTATTTCCTTAGTCGAAGGTCACACACGACGTTAACGCTTTTAATTAAAATGTTTTCATTAAAATATTATTGTTGTGTTTTTTTATTTTTAAATATTTTTAACGTTTAATTTGTGACGTTTTTAATTCAAATTTTAAATTACATATACACTATACACCAAAAAGCGAAACATCGAATGAAAAGAAATGTCAAATATTAAACAACAAAAAAATTGCTTCAAATAGCCGAGTACCGGCGATTATTTTTTCTTTTTCGTTCGCCTCACCTAAAACCATAAAAAACATCTATAAACTCAAGAATTGCCCAATTTTAATCGTCGTGTGTGACCTTAGACTTAGAGCTTAAATGGTGAAAAAGACCTAAAGTTATATTCAATAAAAATTTACATTTAAAGTACGTTGCAGACTGTAGTCGTGAGGTAGAATCTATTTTATTTTTAAGGGTATTTTTCTTATGTTATCATTTTACGACACTAACTCTCTTAAAAATGTTAATATATTTTCATAAAATTTCAACGATTTTAAAAACAGCAGTGTAAGCGCAACAAAAGCGAATCAACAATATAATCAGAGTATTTGACTTTACTGCCGCATATACCATATTCCATCAATCATGTTTCTGTTTGAAGTTGTAGTCGCAATTCTGTCTTAGCATTACGACGATTAAACTTTTGTCGTTTTTAAACCCTCTACAGAGAATGTAAGGGTATTTAGAGGTTTGTCATTTTGTGTGAAATTTTCACAGTATTTATTTCCGATGCCATAAAGTATATATTTTCGGAAAGCTTGTGAATAGGGCAGTCAATTAAGCATTGTCCGTCTATCTGTAAGTATGTTGAAATCAAGTTTTTGAAGGCCCTCGTCAATTTCAAGACCCGACTGAGGTACCAAAATATTAGAAATATTGGGGAGCACATCGATATTGAAAATTATCATACTCACTCCATAACTTCCTGAGATATAAGCAAACAAACACGACTATCTCTGTTTTTTCGCTTATTTTAACCACAAAAATTTTCTATCCCTAGGAAAACACAGTTGTTACTATTTATAGATTTGATATGCCTCGATATAGATTCATAAAAAATTTTGGACAAATTGTTCACTAATCGGCAAGTTATAGGCCATAGTTACATGGCTTGTTTTTTTTATAGACATAGTATTAGTCATAGCAATGTCCGCTTTGAAATTGCTTAGGATTCAAGGGATATTGCCCTCAGCTCGCATCTTATACATATTGGGTCAGATTCGTAGCTATTACAGTCTTTTCTGATTTTCGCTCATACGTCTAAGGCTCAACGACAGCTTTATCTAAAAATTGATCACAGCATCCTTCCTTCTTTGGTATATTAAATGCAACTAAAAACGCCGTTGAAGGAAGATAAAACAGAAATTGTATACATGTTTTAACTGGAGGGTGCCCTGGCGGACTAGACAGTAGTGTGCTGGTTTGATTCCCGCCAGAAACTCTGGACTGGTCCGCTTCTCTTTCTCTTCTATTCTAACAATTCTATTTATATGGAGCGCACAACATGCCAATTAGGCATAAGTGCATACCTGTTTTAAGTTTGGACCTTAAGTCATTCATATACAATGTATCAGATACAATATATAGTGGTTTACTTACTTAAATATAAAAGATTATTTAAATATTATTAGTATAGTGTTAATGTTATTTCGTGACGGTTATACTTTTCCCGGACACAATTATTTGGGACCTGGAAATACTATTTATAAAGACGAAGAACCAACAGATGATGTTGATTTAGATGCTTACATACATGATTTAGAATATGAATTAGCAACTAAAAAAAGTGAAATACGTAAAGCAGATCAACAAGCAATTAAATCTTTTATTTCTGACTATTATAAAAACGGAACATTTGCTGAATTATCTGGAATAATTGGATTATCTCTTAAATATGGGTTTGAAAGTGTTTTTGGTGTTGTATATCCAAATATGTCAGATAATAAAACATTGTCGCAATTAATTTATGCAAGTAGAGAAAGACATTTAGCAAATGAATGGAGTTGAATTAAAGATTCACCAGATAAAGGCGGTTATAGAAATTTTCAAGATTTTAAAACTAAAGCATTAATTGCAAAACGAATTTACGAAAGCTATAAACAAGGTGGTTATTATTACGAACCTAACCTATTAACTGGAACACTACATCATAAAAAGCCCTAAACGAAACTATTTCAAAAATATACAACAAAAATGTTCAAAATTATTAGTGCGTCTTTAAAGAATTCCAACTGAACTTTTACTGCCGCTACTAAAAGTTACAGTCCTAAAACGATTTGAGTACTAATCGTATATCCAAGCTTTACCCAATCACATAACCGGCTTTTTCAAATGCAATTAATTCCTTTCTGGCTCTGCAAATAAGTCACTCTTAATATTCATATTCCTTTATGTTTGAACTTTATTTATTTTCCCTGAACAAATCCCACAATCCCAAGAAAGTGCACAAACACAAACCCCAAAATGGAAAAACAGAACAGAACTTATTTCATCTTTAAACATTGCAAGTTATTCTTTGTGCTGTTGTCTGATTTCCATGCTAACTTGTCATATTTTTATACCACCATTCTTAACACTCCATTGTCTCGTTGTATTTTCAAGTCTTTGGTTGAATAGACTGGGAATATGTATTCGTTTTGGAACGAGTGGAGATGAGTAGTACATACCAACTAGTATTTATTATGCTTAAATGTGGTACATAGTGCATATGTTGCTTGAAGTTGTATGTTTGTTAGGGTTCTTAACTTTTTTCTTCTTCTTATTTGTCAGTTTTTGAACTGTTAGTTTAGTTGTCGTTCTTGTTGTTGGTGGTGCTGTTAACCATTTGCCATGACACTGATTGTACAAAGTGTAGCAGGTTGTAGTGTTGTTGAAGTTGTTGTTGTTTTTTTTGTAATATTTTTCTGTTCCTTGCCTGGATTTATTATTCTTAGTGTTGACTATAGACAAACATACGTAAAAATGTATGTAGCTGATGTCTGTCTGTCCTAAGGTTTTATTTAAATATCTGTCTTAACTTTGCCATGCCATGTCTGTTTGTCTGTCTGTCTGTCTGTCTGTCGTCTATATGTTTTACGCTTTTTTTCTGAGATTTCGTTTGAGCGTTGCTCTTGTATTTTTTTCTTAATATTTTTTCTCTATGAACATCAACATACGATCATGAATTTTTCATCTTAAATATGCAAACTACAAAATGTATGTTTATTAAGCGGTGCATAGAAAAAACATTAATTCAGCAAATTAGTTTTCAATGACAGTGGCATGAATTATGAGTTCTTAACATACATTTTGTTGAGTTAGATCGTTGGTGTGGAAATATTGCATGGCATATGATTAGCTAGGGATCACTGGTTTTAATTATAAAGCAATGATTCGTCAACGGGACTTTGAAAACATATTAAACAAAATAACTATCAATAGAAAGAGCTGAAATTCATGTGCAGTTCTGAAAAGAAAGACTAGGAGTTTGAGTGGAAATTTGTGTGTATATGTGTGTGTGTAGTTTTTGTAACTCTAAAAAAAACACATGAATATTATAGATTTCCCTTGAACACTGCAAGAACTGAATTAAGTTAAATTGTACCTAGATTTTAATGACAAAAACTGAGGTGTATTGACGACTCTTGAAATGATCAGTAGAATTCAACTCTTAAGTCAATTAAACCTTGTAAGCGTGTTAATTAAAAACTTTATTTAAAATCCCACATCAGTAATGTTCGTGAGATGTTCAATTGTTGGGCACGACGACAAGTCGAGGTTGAAGGCTCTTTTGCCACATTATCACAAATATCAGCAATATTTTCCTCTGAGCGAACTCGGCAATCATGCATAGGCGTTTTTATAGTTCCAACAGACCCGGTTTGAGCAGAGTTCTCCCGATTGTGAACACATTCTTTCGATTATGCTGATCAATAAATATCGAAGTGCACAAAATGCAGTTTCATTTTAATTGTGTACCTCTGCATGGTTGAATTTGTAAAACACTAAAACAAAGAAATGTCTAACTAAGTTGAGCAAAAAACTTGACTTTAAGGTGTGACTCACAATTAACATTGTGCATTAGTTGTTAGTGTTGAAACACTCTTTATATGCTTATTAGCCAAGCCCGGCGCGCGTTACTACGCCCCTTAATGAAGAAAAATGGAAACTGAATTTTAATTGAATATCAAGTGCAAGAAGCTTAATATTATAACTTATTTTTTATGGGCGTGGTACTACCCACTTTTTTAATCACGAAACTGTATAGTCATGACTGCTCAATATGTATGCAAAGTTTCAGAAATATCGGTCTAGTGCAAGTACCTCAAAATTATAACTTTTTTTATGGGCGTGGCCCTGCCCATTTTTCTAATCACGAAATTAGATAGTCATGACAGCTCAATATGTGTGCAAAGTTTCAGAAAAATCGGTCAAGTGCAAGTAGTTAAAAATGATAAAGTATTTTTTACGGGCGTAACCCTGCCCACTTTTACCACCCATAAAGACTCCCTGGAGTGTGTACTGATCGGTTTTACAGTTTCGGTGTCTACAGCTAACACACACACAGAGTTTCAGTTTTATATATATAGAATGTATTTCTATGTAAATTATCTTTACATTTTGAAGTTTTTGACTTTGAACGGACTTTAAATATTTTACGAAATTAAAAAAAAAAATGATTTTAATGATCAAAATATATATGATTTTTTTACCAACTCAAACAGTGCCATTTTCTCATATACGCCTATGATCTCCTTCAAGGTATCAAAATAACTAGCTGTCTGCTTTTTGAATAACTAAAATTAAAAAAAAAAAAGTTTTTTTTAAGCGACTTGTCTTAGCATAACTTTCCACATTGCAGCAGAAGTTGCTTCAGATGCTGATCATTAGGCTTTAATTCATATTTCAAAAGTTATTCGTCATGGCTTCGCATATGATTCATATTCATGCAGAGAAGTTTCCTACAACTGTTCGTAGTCAAACCGTAAATATTTAAGTCTACGATTAAAATGCCATGTAAAAACCCTCGAATAAAGTTAAAAGGGGACCACATCAAGACATGAAATAGCAGTATTCTTAGGTTCATATAAAGCTTTGCGTTTAAAGCTAAGGATTTAATTTACCTTGGAACACAGCATAAGCATCGAAAGCTCCTACGATTAATGCATAAATTGCATAATATAAAGTGAGACTCAATGTTTAAAATTTCTCCCACATAGAAAGTGTTTGTTAAAAAAACACATGAGAACAAGTTAAAAGGTATTCCGAAAGTATTAAATGGTAGAAAGTGTAAAATAATTTAAAATGTTTCTCTTAATTCTTAATTACTTCCCCAAAGAACTTAATAATATTTATTAATATTTTTCCTTCATTCCAGTACAAAGACTCAAAACACAAGACATCTTTTCTCTTTTAGCGTCAGAAAGTTATTTAAAATTATTTCACTAACGAAGAAAAGTTACACTTACCACAAAAAATGAGCGTAATTTACCCATTAAAAAAAAAACTAACAATAAAATTAAATTACCCACAACTCAACAGCCATTAAGGAGCCCTAAAATTTTTTGAAACAAAATGCTCTTTAAAGTCAAACCACACACATCGTGTGTTTATATGTACAATCATCACGAACACATTTGTGTATATAATTAATTTATGTAATTTAGTTTAGTTAGTAGTATCTGTATCCAAAATATGTGTGAGCATTTCTGATGCAACAACATCACAACATCGGTATCTGAAGTGCAGCAGAAAACGTCCATTAGTGTCATTAGCACCCAATTATGCTGTAAACATTTGTTTTGTTTAAATATGTTTGCTCGACTTTTTTTATTTTTTGTTTTTGTTTCGCTCTTAATTTTTTGTGAACTGAAAGAAACTAAAATAAAACAAAATTAAAATGCCTCAAGTGTCTGCAAAAGAATTTTTGGGCAGCCTGCTTGTCTGCTGTTGAAACAAAACTAACACGTTGCCACTGTCGTTATCACACTCTGCAGCAAGAAATTTTTTGGCTCGTGTTATTTTCATATTGGATCTTGTGTTGCTTTCTGATTTTTTTTTTAAATAATTTTTTATTCTGGAAAGGTTTAGCTTCAATTAAAGAAAAGGGGCGTTTAACTGGAGGGCGCATTTACCAACTTAATTTGTAAAATGTTGCAAGAGAATACCTGAGTTAATCATGAAATATGTTTCACTTGCAACTTTACCAAAGTACCCAAACTTGTGGCCTTAGAAGTGTGGCCTAGTTGTTGTGTGAATAATTTTGCAGCGATGGAAAAATGATTTTTTTTCCTTCTCAACCATTTCTTTCCTTATTTTTGTTTTCCTTCGCATTGAAAAGAGTTCAATTCAACTTGTCTAACTTTATAAGTCAGTTAAAGTTCTGGTACATCAATTCAGTAATTTGAGCTGTCTTTTCAGTTGTCTTCTCATTATGCTCCTACTCAGATCAGAGCTTGAATTTGAGTTCTTTTTTGACTGTAATAAGCTTGTACATTATCGTGTTTCTTATGACACCAAAGCAGAAGTTTGAGAGAGTTGCATCATTTACTGCATTCTTTGGAGACAAAAGTTGGCGTATTTACTCTCAATATTGGAAAACTTCATTGCACATCTGGCTTGTCTGAAATTTTGGTGTCAAGTCATATTTTCATAAAGATTAAACATTTTAAAATGGCTTTAAAAGCTTTACAATGTTATGTGAAATGAAGGGTTTAATAATTGTTTTGATTTTTGGCCGCAAATAGAATTGATTTATATAGAGCTTCGAAATTTTGCGTTCATTCTCCAGTTTCTGACTCCAAGTAGCATCTTTTCTTGCGATCAAATTTCAAAGTTTTACAGAACATATCCTAACCAACTTATCCTTTGGATTTTGTTGCGTTGACCTATATAAATTTCTGCATATAGCTCAAACAGCTCATAATTCATATGATACGATATGACATTGATGCATATATTTTACGAATAATTTTTCTCTTCAACACCATCTGCTTGCCCAAGTACACATGTACGGTGGCACGGCTTACGTGGCCCTCTTTTGATATCAGGCATACATCGCGACTTACTAGTCGATGTCGGAGGGACATATCGAGGTTGCTGGCGGTATTGACGGGTCACTGGATGTAAGGCAAACATGCTAATCGACTCGGACTTCCATCTAACGACCATTGTCGCAGGTGTCCGGATAGTGAGAAGGAGGAATCGGTTTTCCACCTTCTCTGCGAATGTCCTACACTAGCGGCTAAGAGACACAGATTTCTGGGCAAACATGTACTGGATAGCCTTTCTGCGATATCTGAAGTTGGACTGAATGATCTACTTAATTACCTCACGGCCACGGGGTGGATTTGGTACCCTTACTCTTAGATCTATTCTGAGATACATTGCAACTGACGAGTGATGTGGCCTTGTCACAACAGTGTCATACAGACTCCACTTGAATGTTCGCGTCCGGTGAACTACCTCGATATCCAACCAATCAATCCATGCTTCAACACTGTTTCACTGGTAGTATAAGTGTTCTTGTACACGGGTTTCCTTATAATTTGTTTGCTCAATCTGAAACAGCATCCATTAGCAAATTAATTCTTTTTTATATCTTAAAACTGCTGTTGAAACCGTAGCTGGCTTCGAAACTACATTTAACTCTGCTAGTGTCCTTATCGCAAATTAAATTTAATTTCTTCATAAATGAAAAATTCAAATAAATGAGCTTAAAAGCCAGAACTAGAATCGAATAAATATTTTAAAAGAAATAATTATTTAAAAGAGAATTTGTTTTCTAGAAACTAAGATTTCATTAGAGACATATTAATCCAGTTAAAAATAAACACAAGCGAAGGCACTGTGCGATCCATGTAAAATTGTAAACATCTTTGAAGATTTGATTATCTCATGACTCTGACTTTAACTTTTATTTGCTACTAAATCTTGTATGTGTTTTTGATTATTGTTTTAAGGTGTAGTTTTAACATGTTTTCTCTTCTTATTGCTGTTGTTTTTATTGCAGCTATTCTTATTGCAATTGCCTTAGCTGTTGTTGTTGTTATTATTACGTTTGCAGTTCTATTCCTGCTGTTGATGTTGGTTTGATTACGAAGGGACTCTGCTGAGTTAATTGCCACTTGTTGGTTTTTTTAGTAACTGCCAACTGATGCCACAACATCACAATAAACAACCAACAAAAAGAAAAAAATATATAAATAAATAAAATAAAACAATAACAACAGCAACTAGCAAGTGTATTTCGAGCATAAGAAATAAATTTGTTGTTGCTACAAAACATCAACTTAAATAAACATATGTATGTACATACACACTTACAACATGTTTTGATTAGTTCGTATGGATGTGTGTGCGTGTGTTGATGTTGATTTGTTGGATTTTTCATTTAGTGCATACCATACCTAGAAAGGGAGTGGATTCTCTAGACATTCCAGCCATTTTGGCTGCCATTAAAAGTTTTTGTTGTTTGTTTATTCTATTGTACCAACTTTGTAATTACGTTTTATTTTAATTTATGTGCCACATTAATAATTTGTTGTTGATTTTAAGTTTTTAAAAACAATTGATTTATTTGGGTAAATACATACATACATACATACATACATACATACATACATACATACATACACATGTAATTTAACACCTAAATGAATAATATTAACATTCAACAAATTGAAATAATTGATTTAACAGCAGAGACTATAATTACGCTGACCATGATTTTTAAACCTGAATACAGGACAACAAAATATCGAACCACAAACAACAACTAAATATATGTAAGGTTCAATCAAACAATCGAACAATCTTACATCTTTATTTCAAACGCAATTAAATTCTTGGATTTATCATATTTCTGATTTTTTTACAAACTCAAAATAAAACGAAAATTTTTCAAAAGCAAGTAGGATAACCGAACCTTTTTTACGCTTCACCATTATATTTATATGTATGTGTTTATACTAGTCAAGCCTTTATTTTAATATTTATAAGATTAAAAATAGAAAAATCCGATAATTTGTTTCGTAAGGATTCTTAAACCTAGATTTTTTCATAGTTTGCAGTATTGTAATGGTAAATCACATCGGCGTAGCTACATATTTTTTTCTGTGGGTGGCATAATTTCAAATATTTTGGCGTTTTTGGTTTTGCAAAAAAATGTTAATTTTATGTGTCTAATAAATTTAAATATTAAACTTTTTCAAAATCTGCATGCAAAGAAAAACCATGATTGCAACATGATCACAACGGTCATACTATATTCGCTATAACCATATTTGGTTGTCGAAAACAAGTAATAGTTATTTTTATTTCATTTCATCATGTATTTTGTCACGGTAATCAAGCATTTGTTAGAATTGTATCATTTAATGTTTACTTTTCATAAAAATTTCAATATGATTGCCGTTTAAAAATAATATGATTTAAAAAATTAATTCGTCAAAAACAAAATTATATTTAAAAGCATTACAAATTACAAATAGTCATTAAACAATAGGTGAGACAACAGTATGATTACAAAGCAATCAATTTGTGATTTTTTGATAATAATTTGATTTCAACTGTTCTTCTTCTTGTTAAATAAATTTTTATTATTTTAAAAGTTTGAAATGTCAAAAAAATTCACAAGAATTTTGAAAAAATAAAAAAATTTATCCATTAATCTCTCTACAGTTGACTCTTTTGGAGCATTTTTGTGACCCCAAATTGATCGCAATTTGCGAACTGTAGCCGCAAAACTTTCACCATTTTGGTAAAACAATTTCACAATGAGAATGCGTTGTTCATTCGTGTAGCGCTCCATTTTTACTAACCTCGTACCTTCTACTAGCAAACAATAACAATTGTTCAAATGTCAAACAATGACACTTCGAATGGCACCAAATTTAAAAACTACGTTCTAGTTGGGAAACCCTTTATATGATTATTGAATGATACTTTAATTAATGGTAACTGATAACCATTATATGTTTTCACCACAATCATACAAATCAATTATAGTATGTTGCTCTTCGTTTATGATTACCACAACCATGTTTTTTCTTTGCATGTGGGGGACACTACATCGGAAGCCCTTTAGAATATAATAGCAAGCGTAGAGCATATAGTGCAAATTAAATAGTTTAATATGGGCAAATATTTACCTTTCTTGTGTTCTTTTTAAGCAGCATTGTTCCATATAACCCCCGTTGCGTTGAGCATCAGAAAAATAAAAATCTGTCTAATTTTTTAAACTTCAATATTTGTTTTGATAATAATAAATTTTATTTAACAATTGTATGTTTATTTACTTGCATATTCTCTAAAATTTATTAAATAAAGATAAAAATCTTTAAAATCTATCAATTATTTTTAATAAAAGAAGAAAAAAAAGAACAATAACTGCAAAATTTATGTTTATGACTAAAACACCAATTCACCTTTTCATAACTTAACGAAATAGTAAAAACAAAACATAAAACAAAAACTACACCATTTACTACAACATTTAAAAAGAGAAAATATCTAATAAAATACTATTGAAGTTTTTTTATTAGAAAGTAACAGAACCCGGACCGCTTTTTTGGCCTCAATAAAGTTTTTGCATTATTCATATTAAGAGATAGATTTTTCCGATTTTTAACATTTCCAGTTCCAGGAAATTGTTATCAAATCAATAGCAATAAGGGTTTCTCATAAATGTATTTCTCGGTTTGAGAGTACTACGAACTACGTTCTGATTTTGTAGATTTTTCGTCGATAAATTGATTTTAACAGGACGGCGCTACGTGCCACACAGCCGAAGCTACACTTTCTTATAGCATTTAAAAAATAATAATTATTTGCCGGACCCTTTACATTAGTTAACTTGAACTTTCCTTCATTTGCAGTAGTTGTAGGGGTATTTAAAAAGAAGAAAAAAGATGTCCACCTCCTTTGCAAAGAATCCATATTTTCCCCACCTGTGTTCGCGTCTACCACAAAGCTGTTCTTGGCTGAAATTAGTGCTTATTTATTACAAATAAGATATCAATGAATTGGGACATCACATAGAAAACTTATGCCTTTTTAAAGCGACCTTGTTAGCACTAAGTAAGCAGTTCAAGAAGCTCTCTTTAGTAAGAATTTTATTAATGCTTTTATGTATTTTAAGTTTTAACAAGAAATAGTGTTTATTTAAATTCATCCAGTCATTTTTTTTTTATCTTTTGGACAAATAACAAACAAAACAACAACAACGTAAAAGAAAACAAAAAACAAATCAAACCTAAACAAAAAGTCTGCAGTTAAATTTGAACGAATTATTTTATAATTTGTAGCGTTTAAAATATATGAGACACGAATTGCAATTGAAGTGACTTGACCAAATGCATGCAGCAACAATAACAAAAATTCAAAACTACAACAATAAAATGAAATTGCAATTCGATTTGCAATATGACTGAATGAATGAATACGGCCATATTATAGAAACTCTAGTACTCGTATGTGTTTGTCTGAAAAAATATGATGGAGGAACAAACTATTATGCCAACAACAAAAATATCACAACAATAAAGAAAATCCACCTTGCTAAGCCTGAGAATCTAAAATCCAAATGTGGCACAAAAATTCATTTTATTTCAGACTCAATCTGTTGCTCGTGTTGCGGAGTGTTGCAGTGAGTATTCACACATGCAGCGTTTGCAAACAACAAACAAACAAATGTAGACTCACTGTCTTAGTCAGTTGGCTAGGCAGGAACAGCATCAAGCTAAAGCTTCAAAAACCTAGGCTGTATGATTTAAAAAGCAGCAGCATTTAAAGTATTAAACTGGGAACATACTTTATTTGCTACAATATATCCACGATTTGCATGAATTATGAGTTTTTACTTCAAAAAATGTATCTGCAATACACTTATAATCAGACAGACATATTGTATGTATGTATGTATGTACATATGTATGTTTATAAAAATACATACAATATATGAATAGTGTTCATATCTGTTTAAATAAAAATAAAATGAATTTTAAAAGAAATAGTGAGGGAATTTACAACTAGAAAAATATGATTTAAATGCTATTGATTTGAAATAAGTTTTATTGTATTTATTTTAGATTTCCAATGAAATCAAAATGTTAAAGGTGACTGACTGGGTACATATGAATCGTACAAAGTAGAAAAATTTACACTTAAATAAAGTGACGCAAAGTATTAAGTTTTAATAAAAGTTTTTCATTAAAAAATTCAATCAAAATAAATTCACCCATTTGTTTGGAACAAGAATTTTTTCTAGATAAAATTTTTTCGACTGAGAGTGTTTTCAGACCCATTGATGAGGCAGCTTAATTTAAGTTTTTCTGGACAAAAGTGAATATTAAATCAATTAAAGTTGAGAGCTTCCACTTTCTCACAAAGAGAATCATCTGATTTCGAATAAAAAGCAATCCAAGTGTTAAATTACTAGACTTAAGAAATTAATTCTGATCACCGAACTAAGTGATGAGTGCTGGAATGGTTTGAGTTGAAAACACATGTCATTCACATCAACAAATTTAAACAGAATGAAATCTGTCGCTATAACTAACACCAATGACAGTCACTTTTGAACTTACACTTTTTTCAAAGAAAAATGTTCTATATGACCCCGCAACCCAAGAGTCTATATCAAACAATGACATGCTGTACATGAATTTGTTTTTTATACCCGCCACCAAAAAAATGGTGGGGGTATATTCATTTTGTCATTCCGTTTGTAACACATCGAAATATCCATTTTAGACCCCATAAAGTATATATATTCTGAATCAGGGTTTGATTTGATGACGATCTAGCTATGTCCGTCCGTCTGTCCGTCTGTCCGTCTGTTGAAAGCACGATAGAGGTCGCACCGAAAAAGCTAGGGGGCTCAAACTTTGCCAGAATCTTTCTTATAGACAAGGTTTGTTTGGTATTGAAAATGGGCTAAATCGGAATATTAGGAAGAGAGTTATAGCTCGAAAAGCAAGAGTAGGTCGAAAAAACCGTGTCCTTCGAACATCGAATAAAATGGAATTGTGTCCAAACGCATTACCGTAGGCTCATGAAACTTCGAATATATATTTCCTGAGTAAAAACAATATTTTTCCCCAAAAATTATTTAAATCTATGTATTAGGAGAGGAGTAATCGATCAAAATGTACGAAAATTTATACCGCACAGTGTATTTTTCGGTATATTTAAAAATAAAAACGTCATAAAAGCAACAAAATTTGATGTACGACTCTGAAATTTTGCACACTTTGCTTTTTGGTGAGACGCTTTTTTGTAGCGGAAAATCAATGTGCCACGCCCACTTTTACGCCCACCTCCCATATAACGATTTAACTAAAATTCATATAATTTCTCTATTAATAAAGATTTTGGAATAATAAAGAGCTATAATGAAACATCTAGGTTGTACTCATTCGCAAAAATAACTTTGACACGCCTACTATAACGCCCACTTTTCACGTTATCTACCGTTAATGAAATTTAAAAGCTCATAAAACCGTCAAAACTAAAGGTATGATGATCAAATTTGCTACGTATATCCCCCTAGGCAATTTTATTACTGTTCCAGAAAATTAAGGTGCCACGCCCACTTTTACGCCCACCTCCCATATAACGATTTAACTAAAATTCATATAATTTCTCTATTAATAAAGATTTTGGAATAATAAAGAGCTATAATGAAACATCTAGGTTGTACTCATTCGCAAAAATAACTTTGACACGCCTACTATAACGCCCACTTTTCACGTTATCTACCGTTAATGAAATTTAAAAGCTCATAAAACCGTCAAAACTAAAGGTATGATGATCAAATTTGCTACGTATATCCCCCTAGGCAATTTTATTACTGCGCCAGAAAATTAAGGTGCCACGCCCACTTTAACGCCCACCTCCCATATGACGTTTTAACTAAAAATCATATAATTTCTCTATTAAAAAAGATTTTGGAATAACAAAGGACTATATTGAAACATCTAAGTTGTACTCATTCGCAAAAACAACTTTGACACGCCTACTACAACGCCAACTTTTCACGTTATCTACCGTTAATGAAATTTAAAAGCTTATAAAACCGACAAAATTAGAGGTATGATGATGAAATTTGCTACATATATCCTTCTAATCAATGTTATTGTTGTGCCAAAAATTTTAATTACACGCCCACTTTAACGCCTACCTCCCATATAACGGTTTATCTTAAATTCATGTAATTTCTCTATGGACAAAGTTTTTGGGAAAATAAAGGACTATATTGAAATATCTAAGTTGAATATATTAGCAGAAACTTTATTGACACGCCTACTTTAACGTCCACTTTCATTGAAAGACTACATTTACAAAAGCATTTTAGTAGCATATCGAAGTTATAAAGGGTGGTTAAATTTTAAGGACCGATGTTGAATTTAAATAAAACACAAATTATTTAAGAAATTATTATCATTTCTTTTTATAATGATAATATTTGTATGTTTCAATTATGTATTTAACAAAATGTTGGCCAAATGGCCCCCATCCTTGGCGCCACTCCTCTATCTGATGGTCCAAATTTTCAATGACAACGTTTATGCTCAATTGTTGGGCATGATTATGAGGCGAGGTTGACTGCTCTTTTGCCACACTATCGCAAGTACCAGCAGTGGTTCCCATTCAACGAACTAAGAAGGCATTCACAGTTTTTCTAACATTTTATACAGACCTGTTTTGCAGAAATTTAAATATTTTTTACAATTCTCCCGATTGTGGACGAATTTGAACGATCATGTTGATCAAAAGAATTATGAAGTGCACAAAATGCATTTTGATTTGAACGCCCATTTTTATAAAAAACCTGAATAACTTTAAAGCGTTGCTCATTTGCATATCTTTCCACGGATCAAATTGAGTAAGTTTGAGATTGAGAAATGTCAAATGAAATACAGAAAACAAATTTAAATACTAGGTGTAGTTCACCTTCAACATGGGCCCTTAAAATTTAACCACCCTCTACAAAGAAAGTGATACATATTTTATTATAAAGAGATTATTCCATAATGATTAACAAAAAAATAAATATTGTGCTTTAAAAGTACACAAAATTGGTGGTGGGTATAAAAGATTCGGCACAGCCGAATATAGTGCTCTTACTTGTTTTTTTAATCACACATGTGTGCTCTTAACCCCCAAGTGCGGCAACATTGATGTCATGTAAAACCGTCAAGGTGAAAATGTCTATCATCGCATATGACCACGTTTCTCTTTAATAGACGATTTCCCTGTGTTCCTTGATCATTATTGTGGTGAGCAATGGACGCTGCAGACAACATTCGGCGGCAACCAAAAAAAATTGCAAAATGTTTCCATTTTCCACATGTTGTGTACATTGAGCCTACGATGTTTATGATACATGACTTGTGTCAGTTGAATTTTTTAAGGATAGAGACCAGTTCTTTTGCGACTATAAATCCTATAAGCTTTCTAAATTTCGTAATACTTCGTAACACTCACACTTAATATTGCTTTAATATTATAATTCAAACAAATAACCAGTGCTTCTACCACCACTCTTAAACACAAGAAATTTTAGTTTAGAGAGAACATATATCAATAATAATGAAGCAGAACAGTACGTTTACAGATACCTCTTCCACCCATTCAAAACTACCGATTGGCACACGCTGTTTTACTTTGTCTGGCGGCATAATGATTTCACACTTCCACTCGTTATTACCGAAAATTATCGCAGCACATTAGTTTTTAATACGCAGCATCTTCTTCAGACTTAATCCATTACTTGCAAATGTTACAGATTCGCATACTACAGATGCTGCCGCCTAAGCATCCTACAGTCACATTCTACAAATAGGTTTATAGATTTTACCTATCGAAAGGCTTTTGCACGCAGCAACCCATCACTTAGGGCAACTCTAAATTCTGCTACACAAAATTTGCCGCAGATCCAATCGTCATTTCGTACTTGGCTCAGTATGTCCTTTAACCCACTTCAGAGTCAACTCATTTATAGCAGCACACATATTGAATTTTAGGATACACACAAGCAAAAAACAGGAGTTCATATCAATCATTCGCACGTGTTGTATAATCGACTGGTAATCAATTACAAGGAGAATTCTTATCCTCTGCCCCCGACACTACAACAGATGATCTAAGGAGTGCAACAAACCAGGGGCCCATGTTCCCACAGACTAAAGCTGCAGCATAAGTTTAACTTAAGTAAGTATTTAAACAGCCTTATGAATAATTCAAATGGCAGAAATACGGGCATTGCTTTAATGGCACCACATATACCCATGCAAGCAATCTCTGAATCCAACTTTCTCCTAATTATCTTCTGATAAACTTTCGGTCACCAGACAACAGATACATACATATGTGAATGATGGTTTCACAGTCATCGTTTAAGTGCAATGTTTACTGATGGGCGAGATTAATACGACTGACAGCGAGATTATTCTCGTATTCACCAACACACTTACAATTGCCTTCAACAGCAAATATTTATATGAAGCTGATTATCTAAAACACTTAGGCTCCATTTAGTTCCTTTTCATCATTTTAGAAAGAGAGTTTCCTCCATGCTACTGGAATTTATACTGTCGAAAGACAAGCAAAAAATATTTACCTGATCATCACAAGAAGAGTGTTCATGATGCTGTCTAATAATAATGTAGGAAATATTTTATTCATTTCAGACGCCTTGTTATGATAAATTTTTGTTTAATATTATTTGATTATTTGATTTGATGTTTTTGGCCCACCCTGTACATGTTTAAATATAAACAAATTTAAGAGAAGTATATATGGTATCAGACAAATACATTTAAAAGTTTGTTTATAGCAAGAGAAAATTACATTTGTCATCTCTAAACATATAAACAAATTTTGACATTACATTCTCCGATCAGCAGTCACGACTACCTGGTAAATGTGTTTCGGGTTTCCATTAAAACGATCAATCTTTTTACCATTTTTGCTAAACAAAACATAATTTTTATGTAAATACGCGGTAGTCAAACCTCGCTGGTTAGTCATTAACGCTGCTCATAAATTATTCGTTAAAAATACATGCTTTTAGCACTTGTTTTCTTAAACGTTGTATAATAATTTTTATATATTTAAAAAAAATATTCTCTAAATAAAAAAATTTAAATTTATTGCCATTAAATATTAGAGAAAAGCCCAAATCAAGCAAACGAAATGTAAAAACTTCTTGAAACTTTCAACAGGAGCCTGTGTGTCTGGCATTACCCACAAGAATATAAATCACTAGAGTAATGCATTATTATTATGCATTCGAAACTTATAGAAAGAGTCTTGTGGATTAAATTATTTTTCAAGTGTTTTGCACTTTGAAATACAAACACACTCACACATGCGTACACACAAACACTGATGTAATGAAATATAATACATCATGTTGCACCAACCGCAATAATGTGCAGCAAATAAAAATAATCTGTATTCAATGTTGTTGTTAAATATGCATACATTGATAGCATTTGTGTTTAGGCAGACGTACAAACACTTTTTGTTTTTGTTTGTTTACACATGATGCATAATTAGCTGTTGAAGATAAACATGTTAATGTTTTTGTTGTGATTCTGCCTATGTTTATACTAGTAGTACATCTATTTATGTTTGTAGTTATTGTAATTTAGTTATACCTATAGTGGAGCTGCTGCTCCTGGTATTTCATCGACTTTCATGTGTCAAGTGCTTATGGGGTTTAAAGTGCCAAATGCGTTGCCGTAGTAAGTTGCATTCACTTGTATTTTTCTTTTCTGTTTAACTTGTTTGTTTGTGGCATATTAGTATTTTAAAAAGTTTCATATTATTTGTAGTTGTGACCACAAATACCAAAATACACTCGTATATTTTTTTTTCATATATACAGTACCGTACAATTTATCAGCAGTACACTTTATATTTTATTTATTTTGCTTTTCTTTGAAAATGTTTTTTGCAGTTTGTTTATTATTTTCCGTTTTTAAATATATTAAACTAAATATACTGTTCAACCGTTTTTATACCCTTCACCTGTGTTGCACAAGGGTATATATAGCCTTGTCATTCCATTTGTAATTTCTACAATTTTCATTTCCGACCCCATAAAGTATATATTTTCTGAAAGCTTATGAATAGAGGAGTCGATTAAGCCATGACCGTCTGTCCGTCTGTTCGTCTGTCCGTGTGTTGTTTGAAATCAACTTTTAGAAGCAACTATAGGTTCCTCAGATCTGTGTATATCAATCGCTTGGAAATATCCGGAAATTAATCGCTATTGAAATTCAGCACAATCACCCTATAACTTTCTGAGATATGAGCAAAAAACCACGACCACCTCGTTTTTTTCACAATTACAACAACAACAGTATATATGATACTGGTTAGAGTAAACGTGGCATCGAATTCCAGCTGAGCCAAAAAAAAATTTTTTTTATTTTTTTATTTTATATACATACATACATATTATTTATATTTTTATTATTTTTTTTTATATATATATATTTTTTTAAATTAAATTTAATTAAATTAAAATTTTTTTTATATTTTTTTGTTTGTTTTTAATATAATTTTTTTTTAGAAACAGATACGTAAACTCAATTTATAACTTTAAAATGGTATGTTTTTTATATGTTTTTTAAATGTATGTACGTATTTTATATGAGATGAATGGTGATACAAACAATTACTATTGCATGACTACACGTTGTGAAGGGCATATAAGATTCGGCACGGCCGAATATAGCACTGTTACTTGTTTTAACTGTCTTAAGAAACTACAATGTAACATGTTTTCTTAATTTAAAGTATTTGTTTTCAATATATCCTGCAGCTAAATTTTTAACTAGTTACGTTTTGGGACAACCATATCACTAGTTGTAACAACTATTAATATACTGTTATACTGTTAATGTATTAAGAAGTTTATTTTATGATTTGATTACAAAATTAAAAACTAATATTTTAAATTCTTTCCAATTTTGAATAAAAAATAACATTTGTGGTTTTTTTAATTTTCAGTAAAAGGATAAAATAAAATCCGATTATTCAAACCGGTTTTTTTTTCAAACCCCAAAAGCCGGTTTTTTAAATTGTTTTTTTTTTTATTATTCGAGACCGGTTTGTTCTCTAGTCCAAATATTTGTTTACTCTATACACGATCATAAACCAATAGCATTGTGCAAGTTGATTTGGAATACTAAATTGACGAAATTTGTCGATTTTACCTTGAAACCTTTTAAGCTTTTCATTTCCTGACATACAAATTCGCCTTAATAAATAGCATCTACGAAAAAATTTTAAAACGCTAATATTCCTTTAATATATATGAACGTTTTTTTTAATTTACACGTTACTGTAATTTTAAAAAATGCCACATGTTAAAAAAATGTACATGCAAGTATACTTAAGCGTATATTTATTCTTATTGTACTTCATGTAGAAAAAGTGGTACATGCTACACATGTAGTACGTGCTACATTTGAAGCATGAATTAATTTGTACCATCAGAATTAAATTCGACACCTCTTGTATCTATTGTCTTGAATAAAATATCTAATGGTCAATATGTACAAATAGATGAACATGTTAGCATACCGCATTACGCTGTCACAAAAGAAATATGTGTTAAAAGAAATATGTGTTGAAAAGGAGGGAATAATTGATATTCAAATCCTAGTTTTCCACTTCTAAACGTTCTTGTACACCAACTCTGAACTCTAGTTATTTATTTGTAGATAATTTTCTATTTTAGAAATCTATTTACACAGAACGTGCTGCGAGGCTTAAACCGCTCGATCATAGTGTTTTACAAACCAATTTATTCAAATGATATTTGGTACTGCATTGTATAGGAAAAAAAACCCAAAAAATAGTTTGTCCTTATACAAAATCATTTTGACTCCTTTTTGCTCCACAACTTCACTCCGTAAGAAATAAACACAGAATTCCTACAAACAGACAGCTTATCCTCAACATAACCGAAATTTACACCGTAAAACGGCTTAACGCCAGTTAATTCATATACATGATCGGAAATCAACATGCATTCAAAAACATAAATCTTTAATAGTTTTGAGGCGATAAAAGATTTTCTCGCATTTCTTTTATCACATTAAAACGCTGAAAATTAGCCTGAAATATTAGATAATGTTTACTCGTTGCTAGGACCTTTAAAAAATTAAAGCCAACTATGCCTGTAGTAGTGACACCTTTTGATATTTTGGAACCGTCAGTAACCTGAGGCGAACGGACGTAGACTCTAGACTGATACTGCCATGTAGTTTGAAACCCAGTAGGTGTGCCTCTATGCTGAAAAGGGACACGTGTGCATAGCTGGGAATGAGTTTGTGCACAAACTAGCGAATTTGGAATCTGCAGTGGTATTCTGTAAACCAAAACCCATAGTCGCTCTGGGGAATTGTATGGTGAGAGCATAAGTCTTTCAGCAACATGAAAAACATAAACCTGAAAGATTGGATGCAGACAAGCACATATAGATGATGACTTGAAATAGGCTTAAAGTACAATTAAAGTACTCAGATATTAACGGAGGACAAAATAGATTACAGGGCTTGAAAACTGAAAATGCCATACGAAAATCAATCATAGAAGAAAATCAAGAAGAATGATGCTTGCAGAATGTGCTTTGAAAATGCATGACATTTGGTTCATGTTGCATGTGAATTTTCGGGCTCTGGCAGGTATACATTAAATGTTAGAATACCATGAGGAACTTCTGTCTAGGTGATTAGGATTTCAGATAATTACTAGTCCACAGCTTGAAATCGCTAAAGCAAATGCTTGTCATGACGCGAGACTTTTAAATCACTGGGAATAGAAAAGGAACCGGTTTATTGAATCGCTAATTCTAAGGTATTACCTCGAGTTGGGTCAATCGATTACTTTAGTTCATTTTTTCCAACCACCTAGTTTATTCGATCCATGAACTACAATGTTATTTAAATGCGATTCAGAGAAATAATGAACTAAAGTAACTAGTGGGACACAAGCCTAGCATTGTCCCTTCATATATAAAAAATATACCAGTCCTTAAACCTAATAGAATCAAATATTTGGATTAAAATGTCTGACACTAAAGACAATTGCCTGTCTTCGTAAGCCTGGAGCCAAATCGTGAGCATACGAACGCGATTGTAATTTAACTCAAACGTTCTATTTTGCTGTGCTTCTGGACGAGAAATTCAAAAAGAATTCTAAAGTTAAGATCGCCCCCGAAATTCAGAAATCTTCAAATGCCAACTCAAATTCTTAAATTTTTAATTTTTAAAGACCCACGGTCGAATAGGGCTTTAGCGTTTGTTCCCTATGATGGGAAAGAGTAGAGTAGTGCCTTAAGCACAGCAACTCGTGTCTTATTAGACGTTCTGGTATTTTTCTAGACCGTCTTTAGTGCTAACTTTTTCAAAACATTCAATATAGAAAGTGTTTTTATCGTTAATATTGTTGTTGTTATTATTATATGAATTTTGTTTTTGTAACACTTCCAGCATCATAATATTACATCCCCCGATGCGTAATTGTAATCTAAACACTTCCATAAAGTTTATTTTCGTCGATTTGACTATATTTTTTTATCTTATAATTTGTTTCAATTTATATGTTTAAGTATTCTTAAGATTACTTTTGTTTTTGTTAAAAATTCTTTTTGTTTTTATCAAAAATTAAAATAAATGATCTTCCTAATAATGAAGTGTTTGGTAAAATGTTTATAATTTACGACGCAATTGTTTTTTTTTTTTTTTTGTTTTGGAAATATATTTTTATACACATATTTCAATTAAACAAACAAATATAAATTAATTTTTCTGTTCATTAAACTGTTGGTTAACTATTGCTCATTTAAATGAAACAGAAATTAATTTTCATACAATTTATCACTTTTAGTTTTAAAAAAAAAATTTTCAAAAAGTGAAGTCCCCTAACTCATGAATAAAAACAACTAAAATATTGAAATTAAATTTCTGATTAGCACTGAGACATAGTATAAATATATTAAACATAAAATCACAATTCCTAGAATAGATGCAAACAAAATTTCAAGGATTCTTATATGTATGTGTGTAGTTTTCGAACGTTCATACATACATATGTGTGAAATAGCGAGTAGAAAAGGTTAAGACACTTCGCCTACAAAAATATATTCTTGATATTAAGTTAAATATAATTTTTTTTATTCAAAAGCTCAAGAAAAAGTCAAAACTCTAACATTTTGTAAAAAAAAATTAAAATGAAAATAATAACGTTGTTGTGTGTTAATCCTATTAAAGCATACAAAAGATTTAAAATGTCTCTTCCGAAAATTCATAATCATAAACCCATATTTGAATGAATAAAGTTAAAAAACGAAATCAAGTTAAATGTTGCAATATGTACAATATTCTGTTTTATTTTCAGTTTTTTTCTTATGCCAAGAAATCTACAGACAATTTTGAAATGTGAAATAAATACATTTGTATGAACGAATAACATACAAACAAAAACAAAAAAAACAATTTCAAATCGATAATAATCACACGAAGAATATTCATTCGTAGAATTAAGAAGACCTTGCAACAAACAAACAACCCAATCCTAACTTTAAACTACACAAACAACAAACACAACAACTATTAACAAGTAACTTTGGAGAAATCATTAGGGCCGTTTAAAATTGGATTGAGTATTCGAATTGATTAAACCTGTTCTTAGCGAAATACTTTTTCGATATTCTTAAGACAAAAGCGTGAAATTTTGAGTTTTTTATGAAGTTTTATCATTCTTAATATAAACAAGCAAGAGCGCTATATTCGGCCATGCCGAATCTTATATACCCTTCACAACGTGTAGTCATGCAATAACAGTAGTTTGTATCACCATTCCCCATATGAAATACGTACATACATACATATAAAAAACATACATATATAAAAACATTCCATTGTAAAATTATAAATTTACGTATGTATGGTAAAAAAAAATAAAAAAAAATTTAAAAAAAAATTTAAAAAAAAATTTTTTAAATATATATAATAAATATAAAACAAAAAAAATAATAAAAAAAAATTAACAAAAATAAAAATAAAAAAAAATTTAAAAAAAAAAATTATAATAAAAATATAAATAATATATTGTATAAAAAATAAAAAAAAAATTTAAAAAAATATAAAAAAAATTTAAAAAAAAATTTTTTGCCCCAGCTGGGATTCGATGCCACGTTTTCTCTAACCAGTAAACACGTTTGTATGTATGTATGTTGTTGTTGTAATGTTGTTTTTGTGAAAAAAAATCGAGGTGGCCGTGTTTATTTGCTCATATCTCAGTTGTTTATGTACCGATGTTTTTGATTTTCAATAACGATCTACTCCCGAATATTTCTGATATTTGAATACCTCACCCATCCAGGTAATGTCGGGGGGCTTCAAAAAGTTGATTTCAACATACACAATGACAGACGTTTAGACCGACAGACTGACAGAGCTTAATCGACTCCCATATTTATAAGCTTTCAGAAAATATATACTTTATGGGGTCGGAAATGAAAATTGTAGAAATTTCACACGGAATGATAAACCTACATATATATACCTTTCTTTACTGTGTGAAGGGTATTTAAACATATTTGTATGTGCGTTTGTAAAGATTGCATGCCATTTTTATTTTAGAGGCGGTTAAGTGTCCCAGCTTTGGGCAATTCTCACAGCATATCGGTATAAAAAACTTTGTTTTCTGTACATCTGAGGTTTAGCAACTTTGTAGAAAACTTTTTGGCAAAAATTTTTTTGAAACATATTATCCCACTAACTCCCTTTCATAACGGCGTTTTGTGGCTTTGTTCTAACAAATCGCTAAAAACCTCCCGAAAAAGTGGTAGATCGGAAATGAAATGTTCTAATAAAAATGTTGTCCAAAAATTGTTACTGTATATAACAGAACACACCAAAACCCAAAACTTAAGGGCCATACCTAAACAAGAGCGTTGAGCGTCAAGCGTTGGAGTTGTACATGTGTTTTGTTTTTGTTACAATAACAAAATACATGCAAAATTGCAACGCTTGACGCTCAACGCTCTTGTTTAGGTATGGGGGTAACACAAACACCAAAAACAAATCAAATTCAATATGGCCCATTAAGGGTTAATTTATTTATTATTTAGAGTAAGTATAAGAAAGTCTTTCAAACATTTATATTTTAGGGTTACAAACAACGCTATATACAATATAAAGAGAAAATAATAGTAAATAAGTTCATTTGTTTACAAATCACTTTCTTTTTCGCTCTTGACAATTATCGAGCAATGTCCAACACAAATCTATATGTATTAGCGACAAAATGCTCTTGCCTTTATATCGTTCTTCTATAGGAAGACATACCTGATGAAAACGTTTACAATGTTCATCAGATTCCGTTTCCAAAAAAATTCGTTTTCATATCTGTTTAAAAAGTGGATTTTTGTTGACATGTAAACGAGCCCCTGATTTTTTAAAGTCTTCTAGCATGGGGTTAATGTATTTTCATTGGCCTCGCTGAAATATTTTTTATAAATATAAAAATTTTTTTGGGGGAAGAGCCAAAATCCTACGCTAAGTTAATTTTATCTGTATATTTAATTTAAGTATTTAATTTTCAACTTCTGGTGGGGGAAAATATATCTGGAGGTTGCATCGCACCCCGCAGAATGGTCTAGTTAAGCCAAAGTGTATATTTCAGCAGAAGGAGATCGACATTTGCCAAAAACATTTGATATAACGTCTTTAATGCTTTTTCATAGTCAGTTCATTCGGGGAGTGAATAAGAACGAATTAAAAATTTTGCATGAGCAAAAAGACCTGTTGTATTGAAGATAAAACAAACGCTTTTTCAAAATGTATACAAAATTTGTTTACAACAAGCAGTATTATACCCTGTTTAATTTTTGTTTCACTAAGTTTCGAAAAAAGTGACTTCAAAACTCTAAAGCTCTAAAGTTTTTACAAACATCTTTATCACTCCAGGTAGGACTTTTCGTTACTCTTTCCCTAATTTCCTACAATATCCAACGTTACGGATAACCAAACACCAGCATTAAGGAAAACAACAGCAAAAACACAAAAACAACAATTGTTTTTATTGTTTTTAATTTTAAATTTATAGCAACACTACCAAAACAAATCTACGAATAGATATTTGTTTGTGTTTTGGTTTTTTTTTAAATTTTATTCCTTTAAATTTCCAACAAAAGCTCACAAAAAAAATGTATTGGCTCGCGTACCTTCATGTTAAATATGAAAAAAAAAGAGGGCAAAAGCATGGCACATGCAACAGAAAGTCGGAATGGAATGAAGCTTGGATCGTGTGTGAATGTTAAAATCGCGTTAAAAGAAAACACCAGCCAACAACACAGCAACGAAATAACAACTGCAACAACAAACACATGTTTTGCTTTTACCATGAACTAAAACACTTTGTCAAAAATATTAAAAACAACAACAATAGCAAAAACAATACTCCAACAACATTATAAAAACGAAGAATATACAAAAAAACAGCGTTCAACAATTTTTCCAATAACACTAGCAACAACAACAATAACAGCAATTGGGCAACCCCAAGTTCAATTCACCTTTAGACGAAAGAAAAGAAGTCGAGAAAAAAAATAATAAAACAAAACTAAAACAAGTCGTCTATGACGAATTTTGTATACCTAAACAGAGAAATCGATTTTGGTTGCGTTATCGTTAGGACGATCGATTATTTTAATTTAATTTTTGCCAATAATCTATTTTATTTTTTCCACAAAATCCAATGTAATTTAGATGGGGTTCATGGAAGAAATGAACTAAGTTGTTGGCAACAACGAATTAAAGTAACGAGTCAGACACAAGTCTGTCAAAACGGAGTCATACAAACTCTACTTGACTGTTTGCGTGCAGCGAACTATCACGGTAACCAGACACAAGTCTAGTTTGCGATAACAGGCGGAAAATTTTGACCTACAAACACGATCGTAATTTCAAAATTATTACCAGAGTCTAAATGGAAGCACCAGATTTTTTTTAATAGAACAAACGATTGCAAAATTATTTATTTATCGTAACGAATCCGCTTAAAGCCAATAAATACTTATTTTAAAAAAAGATGAAATTTTATTTTAAACTCTTTTTAAGTTCTTTTTAAACATTTGTTTTAATACCCCGAGTTAAGATGGGCAAACATTTGGAAGAAAAAATTTGGTTTGACAGCATATTATGGGTGGGGAAGTGACCATCGTATTTGTGCACGGTACTCGGCGACACGCTTTGTTGACAAAAATAAATTAAAAGCAAACAATATTGAAATGTTGCCAACTGTATGAACGCGAATAAAAAAAAAGAGAATTCCAGATGATTTTCCAAATTTTCGTCCATGATATTATGACAAATACATAACAGGAGAGAAATTGGAAAATCTGATGTTAGATCAATGATCATTTTGCATAAATGTGGCTTAATTTCGTTTAAATAGTTTTGAAATTCCTTTATTAATGTAGAATTGTTGTAGGCTTGTTTTTGTCAGCATAATCCCCATAAAAACAAACAAAGCGTTGGCAAATCACACGATCTAGGGGGCCAATATTAATCACCGAAATGGAAGAGCATGCGACCAGGAAATGTCTGATACAGTGATTGAAGTTTTTATGAACTGTATTTCATGCAATGAAATGACTATTATCCATTATCGTGTCATTAGCATCCGCTGTGCATGGTCAGTATGCTTCAGTTCTTATATCACCTGAACTCTTCAATGGTGGAGTCTTAGAGCTCTATGAAGCATACCCTCTAAAAAACTTTTTCAAATATGCATTTCTGTTCCACAACATC
Source organism: Phyto melanocephala (assembly GCA_941918925.1). NCBI lineage: Eukaryota > Metazoa > Arthropoda > Insecta > Diptera > Rhinophoridae > Phyto > Phyto melanocephala. The sequence continues at coordinate 18,210,635 of OW799233.1, read as the reverse complement.
TAGCCAGACTTTTAACAAAACTTATAAGCACTAATTCTTTTTGGACATACCGTGATTTCAGTATCAACAATTGACGAACAAGTCTCAATGATTTATTTTTAATAAATTTAGTTTAACTCATTAAAGGTTTGTCAATATTCTGACCATATTTAGAACAAAAATTTTGGAACTGCGGTTTCTAAACCTTTATCAATTTTGAAATACTGTTCACCAATGTTATCAGAGATTTCGGTATTATGTATTGCTTTACCTGGCCACGGAACATTTTCTCATTATCGCAAATGAATACAATACTTTTTCGTTTTGGGATGGTATATGTCTGATTCGACGCATTGTATCCAAATTTGGTTGGAAAAGTGTAACTTTAATGGGCTTTCCTACAGAAGTAGAAAAATTAATATTATTTAATACAATGAACTTTATTTTTTTTTTCAGTGTGCCAAAAAAAAATATTGACTCTAGTGATAGCGCAATAAACCACATACATACATAATTCTGATATCATTATAATATATGGGTTGTTTTAAAGAATAGCTCAACTGTAGGGTACCTAAGACACAAAAATAAACCTTGCATTGGAAAATAAGCAAAGAAAAAAAACATTGCAGCTGATTCAGTTTTAAAATTTTCAAATTCAGATATTTTAAAGTATTTTATCCCCCACATAACTTCCACTTTATCCCCTTCACCAACCATAACACATTATGATTCAAAGTACTATGGACAAAAAAAAACAATATTAAAAAAAAGCATTTCCAAGGAAGTGGTTCATGCCATGGTTCTTATCAATAAACAAGATCAATATGCACGATATCAATATTTGTTGGGATGAATACAGTTTGTAGAAAAACAACTAAAAAATAAATTTAACTAAATTGTAATAAAAGGTAACAAAACTTAATATGAGAATCAATAATCATGTATTTACTACGACGAATAAGAGTAGATTTGAGGAAAATTATGCCTTTTATTGTCCAAACGAAAAGTAAACACCTACACAAATTTAAAACACCCAATTGGTGAGACGTAAGAAGAGTGTGGTGATAAAAGTCATAACAATAGTGTGACGATGCTTAGTGACATTTTGAAAAGGTGCATATAAGAAAAAAAATTGTATAAAATTTTACATTACAATCATGTGCGAGTGAGTAGTTAATATTAAATAAAAAATATTTTATTTAATTCATATTAAAAGTTATTTATTTAGTTAAAGTAGTAGAATAAAAGGAAAACCCCCTATGCAATGTTGCAAATGAGAATTTTTGGCAGAAATCGTAGCTGTAAAGACAAAATTAGCAGTATAGTGCCAGGCGCACAATTTGAACGAACAACGAATTTTTCGTCGCGAGTATTTGTCATCAAAAATAAAACACATTTGTGTATATGAGAATGCGTACAATTGTGGCGTCAGTCGAAATTCGCTATACGCGGCGAACTCTGCAATAGACTTATTTTTATCTCTTACGCCGCCGAACGACGAACAAATTTTACCACTTTTATATACACGGCTTAACTTCTTAATTTTTTAAGAAAATAAAGCTAGTTTTTACTTTAATAATTATTTTATTTTTTATTTTAGAACATTTAAAATATATATAAACCCGTTAACTACAAAAATTGTTTTTATTTGTTTATTTTTGTAATTGATTGATTTTTTAGTGGTTTTTTTTCATATGGTCACACTATTAGCTGTTATACAAAAACAAAATTTGTATTATTATTTACTGCATGTGCCCACGACATTCTTTGCAAACGTTTACTTATACGTAAACAAGTTTTTACTTTGACAGAAATTATATTTATTGTTTTGTTGAGTTTCACAAAATTTTAAATTCTTCGATTATTCTTGTTCTGTCTTTGCACAAACAGTAAACAATTTTATCAACTATAAAAGACGTGACTTTTTCGTCATTATTGTGCTTCACACGACGAATTTACACAGCGAATTTTTACCGACGAATTAGTCGTGTTGGGCGAAATTCGTCGTTCGTCCCAATTGTACGATGAGCATAAAGTGCTTTGGAAAAACGATAAAATATTACATGTAAAAAATTTAAATTATTTTCGCTTTTGCTTTAAACTAAGAAATATTTATAAGAACAACACACTTACTTGTAAGTGTGTATATATTTTGCCACTTTTAACACTTATAACTTCAAATAACCCCGGGGGCATGTTACTTCCATAGTGTGTTCACGCTTTGGTGTATGGATAGTTCTATCTGTATCTTTACTGATTGGGCATATAAGAGAATTTCTCATTTCGTACGAAAAGACGTTGGAAAGACTCAGATTGTCGTATAGTAAGAATCACATTAGGTGTGGATTTTAGAGGGAACAAAAGTCTGACAAAGATACTGGCGATTACGAAGGACTGTATAATGGAGTGAGTGTGGTTGAAAAGTAACCCAAAGTCCCATCGTTATTTGGGTTTTTGTAGCTTTAAAGGTGTTTCAAAAAAAGTATGACGATGGGACAATTCTCTTTATTGACTAAAAATCTAACTAGTGAGCTTGTTTAATTGATCCATGATTTTAAAATTAATTCAAACCAACCCCATCTGTGGATTCAATTTAAAATTCTAACTTAACTTAAATCCCGGGAGTTAAATAGATGATATTTACAACCAACATGTAACCACCGATCAGAGAGTGCTGATGATGAAATCGTAGCTGGTTTCGAAAATGCATTCCACTCGGCTAGTGTCGGTAAAAATATAATTTTTCAAGATTTATTCTTTCATTTATCACAATTAAAAATTCTCTGTTAAAATAAAGAATGTTAATATGAACTCAAGACCGATTAAAAAAATTTTAATATTAGTTTAAACAGAAAAGTTCAACAAAATAAAAATTTAATTTTAAAATTCTTCAACTTAAAAAAAAAATGCTTTAGATATATTTTACTCGCGAAGGAAAACGACCGCTATTTTAACAATGAAACTATGAACAAAAGTAAATAAAACTCACTAAAATTTTAGAGTAGTGCATCTGCAATAATAACACCCATATGAATTATTCATATTTTCTTAAAAATATCTGCATATCGAACCATGTTGACAATATTTTTTTAATTCCTGCAGTTCTCAATAATGATCAAGCGCAGATCCATCTTACGTATTTATGGGGGCGAAGTTTGTAATAAAACAGTTAATTGTTTATTTAATGGTTTTTGTTTTAAGTTTTTAGATCTTTTTATACCCTTAACCTGTGGTGCACAAGGGTATATGTATATAGCTTTGTCATTCCGTTTGTAATTTCTACAATTTTCATTTCCGACCCCATAAAGTATATATTTTCTGAAAGCTTATGAATAGAGGAGTCGATTAAGCCCTGACCGTCTGTCCGTCTATCCGTCTGCCCATCTGTCCGTGTGTTGGTTGAAATCAACTTTTAGAAGCAACTATATGTTCCTCAGATCTGTATATGGTATCAATCTCTTGGAAATATCCAGGAATAAATCGCTATTTAAATTCAGCATAATCGCCCCATAACTTTCTGAGATATGAGCAAAAAACCACGACCACCTCGTTTTTTTTCACAATTACAACAACAACATACATACATACATACATACATACATACATACATGTAAAAAACATACCAAACAAAAAAAATTACAAAAAAAAAAATATTAAAAATAAGAAAAAAATAATAAAAAAACTAAAAAAAAAAATTTTTTTAAAAAATTTAAAAAAAAAATTTTAAAAAAATTTTTAAAAATTTTTCTAAAAAAATGTTTTAAAAAAATTTAAAAAAAATATAAAAAAAAATAATAAAATATAAATAATATATTAAATAAAATAAAATAAAATTTTTTTGGCTCAGCTGGGATTCGATGCCACATTTATTCTAACGTGTACGTATGCACGTATTTTATATGGGATGAATGGTGATACAAACAATTGTTATTGCATGACTACACGTTGTGAAGAGTATATAAGATTCGGCACGGCCGAATATAGCACTGTTACTTGTTTTTTCCTGGCATGGATCCGCTCTTAATTGTGACAAATATTCTCATACCGATAGAAAAATAATGGCGAATCTGCAAAAACTTATTGTTTGCCGAATTATTAAAAATTACCTATAATTTGGGGTGGCCAGAACACTAGGTAGATAGATTTAATTACTACCAAGTGTTTGGTGTGGGGCTTTTTAAAATAACCAGTTTACTACGTTAACCTATACCAAACTAAGCCAACTACATATTTACACAAGAACAAGAAAACGGAAGTCATTTTAGTTTTCATTGCATATAACAATTTTAATTTAAAAATATCAAATACAAGCCATACAAATTAAAAATTGAAAAGCTACATATAAAAATTTCAAATCAGTCTCTCCCTCTTTTGCACTCTGTACCTTCCAAATAATTTTCGGTAAACACAAAGTATTATGTCGTGTCGTATTGTCATGTCATAATTTTTTAAAAATTTTAAAATGCCTTAACATCTTTTCTGTGAGTAAGGTAGGTAGGTAGGTAGGTAAGGCTGGTGCAAAGTTACCCTTACACCCTCACCCGGAGACCATTACGGTCCATTGTGACGCCTTAATAGAGAGAAGAATAGAATAAGGATTGAAATATTTAGGATAGAAAAGAAAGAGAAGCAGACAATTCCGGAGTCTCCGGCGGGAATCGAACTCGAAACCCCCAAACAACTGACTTGTCCTTTACTGACTAGTCCACAGGTGCACTCTTTCTATGAGTTATAATAATGGCCATTTTAAAGTTTTACATTGTAAATCCCCTAAATATATTTCGGTTTAAATTAATTCACAAACTTCAGTAAAAAAAAGTATACAGAAGTTTTAAACGTTGCCTATTTACAGAAATATTCTTTTAATAGTATTTTGCCCAGCAACAACAATACAGTACATAACCATCAAGTCCATAATAAAAGCAACTATTTATAAGACCAACATCCGTTTCCGTTTTACAGCACAAACTTTCGATTGAATAAAATAAATATATCCTTATGGCACAATAAAAGATTCCTTTTATCTAAAGCGTTTCAAATATCAAGATAAAAAGAAAAAACGCCAAAGAAAAAGAGAAAAAAAAATTAAAGTAAACATTTTCGTTTGTGCATTTTCATGAAGACAATCGCAAAAAAATGCCTGCGACACTTCAAAAGAAAGAATTTTTCAAAACATAAAAGCTTAAGAAATATGGCTGCAGTAGAATTTTTTCTCTTAATTTTTATAGTTTTTTTTCTTTTTTGTTTTTTTGTGAAAATAATGACAGCAATGATGTCTTTTGCTTGTGCTCTGCAACAAAATGAACAAATAAATAGATGAACAACAACCAAATGTGTTAGGGTATGTGTTTTCTACGCAACAACATCACTTCCTATTTCCTGTTAAAAATGGCAATTCAACCAACATCTTTTTGCTGACATTTACAGTGTACGGGATGACGACAACACTGGTTTACTTGCACTGACAACATATTCTTTTATCGTCTTTTTATACAACAATTCAAAGTTGTGTTTGTGTTTGTCTGTGTGTGCTGATACATATTTGAAAGGACCAATATTTGCTGAGGAAAAAAATTGTTATGAAGACCAAGATGTAGATTACAATAGCGATAGCATTTCGTAAATGATTTAATGACGACGAAAATTTATTGTGCGTAAAAGAAAGAAGTTGAAAAAAACTGGAAAGAGAAGTTATATAATTGGAAAGAGCCTTATGCATATACTTCGAATCATAAATGGTTAAGAAAAAGTTTAAATACATTTTTTGTCACTTTAAAGTAAAGAAATAAAAACAAACAAAAAATGGGACGGTACATAACAATAGACATAAAAAAGACAATAAATAATTAATAGAAATGAAGCATATTAGTTGCAAACAATTAAACGATATTGCCAAGGTATAATAGTTAAGCAATATTCCGTAATTATCATCTAAAAAATTAGGAAAGTATGAGGGTACACTTAACATGGTGTACGCAGTAGCAAATTCGCTTGATTCCGCTTCCTTCTCAAATGTCAAAATTCATTACAAAAATATATATATGAATTAGCATATATTATTTTCTGCAATACAAAATCGAATTCACCCAAGCAATACAATTGGTAATGCCTTGAGGTATTTCAATATTTGGTGGGTAGTAATAGAATTATAAGAATCGTTTTGTGTACAGATATTTATGTATGTTTATATGTATGTAGTATTACATAAATGAAATTGTTGCTTAAGAATTTTTAAAGACAGCTATTTATTCTCACATGCGAGTAAAAAAAAACTCACACGCTCACAAGATTCAACTAAAACAACACTTTTATAAAGGGTATAAACGTAACAATCAGGGCTGTAATAAATGGCGATTTGCCAACAAATATGGCGATTTTTAGTGCTATTGTCGACAGAGTTTCAAGTTTGGCGAAATCGCGATTTTGTTTGCACATTTTTAACAAAATGGCTTGATTTTCAGCAAATTTTTAGTTTGTTTGTTTTTTTACTAAATTAAATCATTGTATGTATTTCATTATTATACCCTTCACCTGTGGTGCACAAGGCTATATATAGCTTTGTCATTCCGTCTGTAATATAAAGTAGATATTTTCTGAAAGCTTATGAATAGAGGAGTCGATTAGGCCCTGACCGTCTGCCCGTGTGTTGGTTGAAATCAACTTTTAGAAGCAACTATAGGTTCCTCAGATCTGGTATCAATGGTATCAATCGCTTTGAAATATCCGGGAATGAATCGCTACTGAAATTCAGCAAAATCGCCCTATATCTTTCTGAGATATGAGCAAAAAACCATGACCACCTTGTTTTTATTTTCAATTACAACAACAACATACATATATACTGGTTAGAGTAAACGTGGCATCGAATCCCAGCTGAGCTAAAAAAAAACTTATTTTATTTTATATATTATTTTTATTATTTTTTGGCGTAGAATACATACGTCTTACCTTACGGTATAGGGAGTCATGACAGATTGTTATTGTTGTAATCTTTATTTCATTGATTACGAGGAAACGGCGAAATAACTTTTTTTTAAAATGTTTTTGTAGGTAATTGAAGATGTTATCTTTAGTTTGATATACATTTCATATTGGTTGATATCTTCCTAATATTTAAATTTCTCAAATGAAAATTGTTTAAACACATACACTCAAACATATGTGTGGTGTTTGGTTGGGTGTTTGAGTTTGTAGCGTGAACACAAACTATGCTGCTGTTTCAGTGTGGACACAAACCTTCGGCTGTTGTTTTGATTGATGAAATATTGAAATTTCGTATATTTACGTATGTATTTCAGTGAAACAAAATGTTAAATGTGAATTTGAATTTAACATGGATATCTATATATATAAAAATCAATGTGTGTTTGTATGTTTGTATGTTTGTTTGTGCTTTATAGACGGCTAAACGGCTGGACCGATTTCCTTGAAATTTTCACAGAATCTTTCTGTATGTCTGGAAGGAACTATAGGCTATACTTTCGTTTGAAATTGTAAGTGGGCGGGGTGCCACGCCCTATTAAAGAATAAGTATTAAATATTATATATCACGAAAGTTAATGCAGGTAGAGTCTTCAAATTAAGTACGGTAAGCTTTGACATCCACACGAACATTTGGGTAAAAAATGGGCGGACTTGGAATAGTAGGCGTGGCCACATGAATTGAATACTAAAATTCGTATATTTGGAAAACGAAATCGATTAGAGTAGTAAAATTTCACAAGAGCAACTTTGACATCCAAATAAACATTTCTGGAAAAAATAGGTACATTGGCAATAGTGGGCGTGGCACCTGCCATATGAATTAAATACTAAAATTTGTATATCTGGAAAACGATATCGATTAGAGTACTAAAATTTTGCAAGAGGAACTTTGACACCCAAATGAACATTTTTGGAAAAAAAGGGTACATTAGATATAGTGGGCGTGGCACCTGCCATATGAATTAAATACTAAAATTTTTATATCTGGAAAACGATATCGATTAGAGTACCAATATTCTACAAGAGCAACTTTGACACCCAAATGAACATTTTTGGAAAAAAAGGGTTCATTAGATATAGTGGGCGTGGCACCTGCCATATGAATTAAATACTAAAATTTTTATATCTGGAAAACGATATCGATTAGAGTACTAAAATTTTGCAAAAGTAATTTTGATATCCAAATAAACATTTTTGGAAAAAATGGGTGCATTATCAGTAGTGGGCGTGGCACCCACCATATGAATTAAATACTAAAATTCGTATATCTGGAAAACGATATCGATTAGAGTACTAAAATTTTGCAAGGGCAACTTTGACATCCAAATAAACATTTTTGGAAAAAATGGGTACATTACTAATAGTGGGCGTGGCACCAACATATGAATTAAATACTAAAATTTGTATATCTGGAAAACGATATCGATTAGAGTACTAAAATTGTGCAAGGGCAACTTTGACATACAAATAAACATTTTTGTAAAAAATGGGTACATTAGCAATAGTGGGCGTGGCACCTGCCATATGAATTAAATACTAAAATTTGTATATCTGGAAAACGAAATCGATTAGAGTACTAAAATTCTACAAATGCAACTTTGACACCCAAGTGAACATTTTTGGAAAAAATGGGTACATTAGATATAGTGGGCGTGGCACCTGCAATATGAATTAAATACTAAAATTTTTATATCTGGAAAACGATATCGATTAGAGTACTAAAATTTTGCCAGTGCAACTTTGACACCTTAATAAACATTTCTGGAATAAAATGGGTACATTAGACGTGGGCGTGGCAGCTCTCATAGCAATTGAATACTAAAATTCGTATATTCGGGAAGCGATAATAGTTAGAGTACCCAAATTTTTGCACGAAAAGCTTTGACATCTATATGACTATTTTGTTAAGAAACGAATGCTTTAGTGATAGTGGGCGTGGCACTTTTCATATGAATTAAATACAAGAAATCGTATATAAAGGAAGCGATAATAGTTAAAGTACCCAAATTTTTCAAGAGACAATTTTATGTCTATATGATTATTTGAATAAGAAATGTTTGATTTAGTAATAGTAGGCGTGACACTTGCCAGATCTGTGATCCCCGCAAACGTTTTTAAATTTTATCACCTGTAATTTTTTCGGTATAAGAAATTGTTTGACCTGAAAAAAAATTTGTTACCTAATATTCCAAAAATATAAATTTGTAACCCATTAAATTTTGCAACGTAGGTGATTAATTTTTTTACCTGTGATCGGTTCAAAAAATCATTTTTAAAGATTTATTATCCGTAATTACCAAATCTGTGATGCCCGCAAACGTTTTTACATTTTATTACCTGTAATTTTTTCTGTATAAGAAATTGTTTGACCTGAAATAAAATTTGTTACCCAATATTCCAAAAATATAAATTTGTAACCCATTAAATTTTGCAACGCAGGTGAATAATTTTTTGACCTGTGATCGGTTCAAAAAATCATTTTTAAAGATTTATTATCTGTAATTACCAAATCTGTGATTCCCTGAAACGTTTTTACATTTTATTACCTGTAATTTTTTCGGTATAAGAAATTGTTTGACCTGAAATAAAATTTGTTACCCAATATTCCAAAAATATAAATTTGTAACCCATTAAATTTTGCAACGCAGGTGAATAATTTTTTAACCTGTGATCGGTTCAAAAAATCATTTTTAAAGATTTATTATCCGTAATTACCAAATCTGTGATTCCCGGAAACGTTTTTACATTTTATTACCTGTAATTTTTTCGGTATAAGAAATTGTTTGACCTGAAATAAAATTTGTTACCCAATATTCCAAAAATATAAATTTGTAACCCATTAAATTTTGCAACGCAGGTGAATAATTTTTTGACCTGTGATCGGTTCAAAAAATCATTTTTAAAGATTTATTATCCGTAATTACCAAATCTGTGATCCCCGCAAATGTTTTTACATTTTATTACCTGTAATTTTTTCGGTATAAGAAATTATTTGACCTGAAATAAAATTTGTTACCTAATATTCCAAAAATATAAATTTGTAACCCATTAAATTTTGCAACGCAAGTGAATAATTTTTTTACCTGTGATCGGTTCAAAAAATCATTTTTAATCATTTATTATCCGTAATTTTTTGTTAAAGAAAATTTTCTGACCTGGTAAGAAATTTCTTACATAAGATTTAAAAAATTATAAATTTGACGTACATTCAATTTTATAATTTAATTGAATCTTTGATTCTGAACAAGTTACAAGTTTTTTTTTTTGTGAATATATACTGTAAAAAATTACAAGTAAAATGCCTCCAAAAAAAACATCCCTTTCTAAACGCACCAAATCTGCAGAATCATTGCAATCGCAAAGAGAAAATGAAACTTCAGAAGAGCGTGAAGATCGCCTTAGAACTGAAAGAAGTCGAGCTTCAACCTCTAGAGCTGCCGAAACATATGAACAGCATAACGAACGTCTTCAAAGAGAAAGATCACGATCATCAACATCAAGAGCTTCTGAAACACGATCTGAACGCGAAACACGCTTGAAAGGTCTTCGACATCATGCTGTAGCAGTTCGATCTAACGAGACATCGTTGGAACGTGAAGTACGTATTCAAACTCAGCGAAATCGTACAAGATCATCACGAGCCACAGAAACTTTCTTACAGCGTGAGGAACGCCTTGAAGATATTCGACGTCACGCCACAACAGTACGAGCCACCGAGACACCAAGGAGAGCAACAGAGAGGATAGAACAATTGAACTTACGCCGTGAACAAAATCGAAATCGAATGGTTAGTCATCGGAATGCATTTCACACATATGCACGTATTGCATTTAATTACAGGACTGATATTGATTATGCCGAAGACCCATTAGTGGCAATAGGTGGCATGAATAAAGTTTGCCAATATTGCAGTGCACTCAAATACAAAAATGAAACACCTGGAATGTGTTGTGCAAACGGTAAAGTTGTTTTGCCTGAATTGCTTCCTCCACCAGAACCTTTACAGTCATTGATTTCAGGTAAGACATTCATGGTCTAATTCATAAACGACTTTGAAATTTATCATAGGTTTACAAATCAAATGTTATAAGTATTAAAATGTTGCTTTATAAGCCTTTGATAAATTTAAAAGATGTTTATAAATTAGGCCTTAGATATATATAAATCTATCATATAACCAAAATATTAAATTAAATTTTTAGGAACGAATGTGGATTCACAACATTTTCTTAGTAAAATAAGGAAATATAATTCGTCTTTCCAAATGACATCGTTTGGTGCTACCAAAGTAATTCGACACAATTTTATGACCACTTTTCGTGTTCAAGGTCAAATTTACCATAAAATGGGGTCATTGTTGCCAGTTCCAAATGAAGATCCTAAGTTCTTACAAATTTATTTCATAGGAGAAGCGGATAACAATGACCAAGTGCAACACCGACAGCATTATAACCCTGACACAAAACAATGGATAGTGGCCGAATTACAAGTGATGTTTCATGAACACAACGAATTAATAATGATCTTTAAGCAAGCCAAAGATGACCCACGATTGAGGTCAGATGACCATATTATCGCTATTCATGCTGATAAAACACCATCTGGACAACACCAAGGACGATACAATGCACCTACAATGGATGACGTAGCCATTTTAATGGTAGGTGATCCAGTGGTACCACGAGATATAATTATTCGCCGCCGTAACGAAAGGATCAACAGGATAGCTGAAACTCATCGTTCGTATGATGCACTTCAGTATCCAATTATTTTTCCATTTGGTGAAGATGGATATCACTTTGAATTACGGCAAATTAATCCAGAAACAAGTAAGTTCAGATTTTAAAATCTAATTTTATACTTTTTTTATTTTGGCCTTTTTTACTTTCAGATGAATCAACAAGGAAAAAAATGAGTGCAATGGATTTCTATGCATATCGAATAATGATACGTCAGAACTCCGTTAATCACATTCTAAATTGCCGCTAATTATTTTACCAGTATATTGTCGATATGTACGCGAAAATTGAAACGGAACGTCTATTATACATACGACTTAACCAAGCAAAATTACGAGTGGATAACTATATTCATCTTCGGGATGCATTAAATAGCCATAATGACATCAATCCCACTGAAATTGGCCAAGCTATTATTCTTCCAGCAACATTTACTGGCAGCTCACGGCATATGCAGGAGTACTGTCAAGATGCAATGACATATGTTCGATCATATGGACGGCCAGATTTGTTCATTACATTTACCTGTAATCCAAAGTGGGATGAAATACTATCTGAATTGTCCACTGGTCAAACACCAATACATCGGCACGATATAACAGCACGCGTGTTTAAACAAAAATTAAAATCCCTTATGGATTTTATTGTAAAATTTCATGTATTTGGAGAAACACGGTGCTGGATGTATTCCGTCGAGTGGCAGAAACGTGGATTGCCACATGCCCATATTCTCATTTGGTTGGTTGAAAAAATTACCCCAGATCTTATTGATGATATAATTTCTGCAGAGATACCCGATCCAAATGTTGATCCAAGCCTGTACGAAATTGTTATCAAAAATATGATTCATGGTCCATGTGGAACCATTAATGCGAATTCTCCATGCATGGTGGATGGAAAATGCACAAAGAAATATCCACGGCAATTGATTCAAGAAACAATCTCGGGAAACGATGGCTACCCACTTTATCGTCGACGGTCTGTGGATAATAGTGGACGATCAATTTCAATTAAGGTACGTGGAAATGATGTTGATGTTGATAATCGGTGGATAGTACCTTACTGTCCATTGCTTTCAAGAACATTTAAAGCGCATATTAATGTAGAGTATTGTCATTCAGTAAAGTCTATCAAATACATCTGCAAATATGTTACTAAAGGGTCAGATATGGCTGTATTTTCATTACAAAATCCAAACGATGAAATTACGCAATATCAAATGGCCAGATACATCAGTAGCAATGAAGCAGTATGGCGAATTTTGGGATTTACAATTCATGAACGCCATCCAACTGTTGTTCATTTATCAGTGCACTTGGAAAATGGACAACGTGTTTACTTTACAGAAAGAAATGCGCGGGAGAGAGCAACAGCACCCTCAGCTACAACATTAACATCTTTTTTTAATCTTTGCAGAAATGATTTGTTTGCTAAAACATTGTTGTATTCCGAAATTCCAAGGTATTATACGTGGAACGCGTCATCAAAGAATTTTCAACGTCGTAAGCAAGGGAAACCTGTTGAAGGATGGCCAAATTTATATTCAACCGATGCATTGGGCAGGGTGTATACCGTCCATCCTCAAAATGCAGAATGCTTCTATTTAAGAATACTTCTTATTAATGTTCGGGGGCCAATATCTTTCGAGAACTTGCGTACTGTTGATGGGGAAGTATGTGCAACAAATCGTGAGGCCTGTCAGAAACTGCAGTTATTAGAGAACGATTGTCATTGGGAAACAACGCTTGAAGATGCTTCAGTAATAAACCATCCATGGAAAATACGATCGCTTTTTTCGATAATATTGGTATCGTGCTCACCTTCTAATCCAAAAGATCTTTGGCACAAATTTAAAACATATATGGCTGAAGATATTTTACACAGAGAGAGTTATCACCAATAATGCAACGCTTGAACTAAATGAAACTATGTACAATAAGGTATTAATTTTACTGGAAGACAAATGTTTGGAGATAAAGAGTGTGACACTTATTGAAGTAGGAATGATAGCCCCAATCAGATCAGGAACCCATGCAAACGATCAGGAACTACGACGTGAGAGAGACTATGATCACCAAAATTTGGAAAATTTACTAGAAGTAAATTTACCACATTTGCAACAAGAGCAGAGTATTGTATACAATACTATAATGACAGCAATAACAAACAAACATGGAGGCCTCTATTTTATTGACGCACCTGGAGGAACTGGAAAAACGTTTTTGATTTCATTAATATTAGCAAAAGTTCGTTCGGAAAAAAATATTGCATTAGCTATTGCATCATCCGGTATTGCAGCAACACTCTTAGACGGTGGTAGAACAGCACATTCTGCACTTAAATTACCCTTAAAGCCTCAATTTTCCGAAGACTACACATGCAACATAAAGAAAAATTCTTCAATGGGTAAAGTACTGCAACAATGTGAAATCATAGTGTGGGATGAGTGCACAATGGCACATAAGAAATCTTTGGAAGCCCTTAATCGTACCTTACAGGATTTAAGAGGCAATAATAGAATTTTTGGAGGTGCCTTAGTTTTGCTGGCTGGCGATTTCCGCCAAACACTTCCTGTTATACCGGGATCAACACCAGCTGATGAGCTAAATGCGTGTCTGAAATCATCACACCTTTGGCAATATGTTCACAGTTTAAAACTTACGACTAATATGCGTGTTCAGTTGCAACGTGATGCTTCAGCTACAACTTTTTCCAAACAATTACTTGATTTAGGTAACGGGAGAATTCCAATGGATCCTACAACGAAATATATAAGTTTTCCATCTGACTTTTGCAGGATGACACAATCTATAGAAGAGTTAATAAATTGTGTTTTTCCCAACATCGGACAAAATTTTAAAAACAATGAATGGTTATGTGAACGTGCGCTATTGGCAGCCAAAAATATTGACGTTAATTCCATCAACAGCAAAATTTTGAACAAAATCGATGGTGACTTGAAAACTTATAAATCGATAGACACAGTAACAAATATTGAGGATGTCGTGAATTATCCAGTTGAATTTTTAAATTCGCTAGATTTACCGGGTTTTCCACCAAATGATTTACGGTTGAAAATTGGTGTTCCCATAATTTTACTCAGGAACATTGATCCGCCTCGACTTTGTAATGGTACTCGACTTACAGTAAAAAAATTAATGAACAATTTAATCGAGGCGACCATTATTACTGGAAAGTTTAAGGGAACTGATGTATTGTTGCCACGTATTCCCATGACAACATCGGAAATGCCATTTGATTTTAAGCGCTTGCAGTTTCCTATTCGCCTAGCATTTGCAATGACCATAAACAAAGCTCAAGGTCAGTCCCTGCAAGTTTGTGGTCTTCACCTAGAAAATCCATGTTTCTCACATGGACAGCTTTACGTTGCATGTTCGCGAGTTGGAAAACCCGCAGATCTCTCTGTGTATGCACCAGGTGGAAAAACCAAAAACATCGTTTATCCTAAGGCATTAGAATAAGAATTAATTAATAGTAAAAATTTTTTATATTATAAACATTTCTATTTTATTGCAGTAATGTTAGCAACTAAGTAAATTAATTTATTATTTTTAAATTGTTGATGTAGACTAATGGTCTTATTAATAAACGATTTTAAAATTTATCAAAGGTTTATGAATTAAATTCTATACGAAAATTTTGCATTATAAACATTTGATAAATTTAAAAGTCGTTTATGAATAAGGCCGTAAATATATTGCATATCACACAATATTAGAGTAATACTAATCTGTAAGAAAAATTTTAGATTTTAATTGCAAAATAAATATATTTTTGAACTATAAAATTTTTATTTCATTACGATGGGGGTGGCGAAGCACATCGGGTATTAGCTAGTATAATTGTAAAAAATATATTAAAAAATTAATTCATACATTTTTATGTTAAATGAAAGTGCTGCCAAGTAAGCAAAATAACAATACTGCTTGATGCTGTTTGACAGCAGTAACTATCAAATAAATAAATTCATTTGCTTATATTATTTATCATTTATTGTTATAAATGTTTTCTGTCTTATCGGATGGCGTATTCTACGGTTAACTTAATGGCCGTGTCCCTGACACAGCCTGCAGGGGCAGTCCGTGGCAGAAGGCCTCAGACAACTGTGCTGTTTTTTTTTATATATTTTTTTTTAATTTTTTTTTTGTTTTTTTTTTTTTTGAAACATTCATACGTAGACTCAATTTATAATTCTACAATGGGATGTTTTTATATATGTATGTACGTATTTCATATGAGATGAATGGTGATACAAACAATTGTTATTGCATGATTACACATTGTGAAGGGTGTATAAGATTCGGCACGACCGAATGTAGCACTCTTACTTGTTTTTACATAAGGGTGTCAGTTATCGTTTTATGAAACCGTGAAATGAAAGAAATATTTTGCTTGTCACACCATACGGTGTCACCTTACTCAATATAAGACTTAATTAATTTTAATTTTTTAAATTAAATTTTCTAAATTTAGCAAAGTATGTAGAACATTTAGAAGTAAACAAACTCAATTAGTTTCCTACTTCACGCTTAAAGCAAACATAGACCCAGCTTACTAGTTTGTGGGGAGGATGTGACGTGAAGTTTTTATTAACATATATGAATTGTGTTTTTTATGATCGCCAGAGAAGAAAATTTAGTTCTTGAAATATTCTTTACCCTTCTCTTGGATCTTTGCTTGACTTAAAGTATTATACGTAGAGAAGTTCAGATTAGTGTAAAAAAAGCATCTTGAACAATTGTGCTTTATGATCAAGAAGCCTGAAATTTTTTTAATCTTTAAATATGGTGACCATTTAACAAGCCCATCGGTCATCAGATAAAGTACATTTTTTGCTACAATCATCAAGCCGTTGTCGAAACACCAGTAAATCTAGAAAAACCCTTTGAAAGGTGTGCTTTATGGGCCACTGAAATCACTGCTTTATATGTCTTTACAAATAACGATGTTCAGAGCGTTATTTTTTAATTTATTAATTATGTATGTATGTATGTATTAAGAACCGAATAATAATAAAAATCTAAGTAAAAACATTAATACATTTACTCTTCGAAATGTAAACACAAAATTATATATATGACTCTACACATGGACAAATCAAGATGATGATAAATATGATGCAGTTTCTGTAGCAGCATAAACGAACAAACATTTTCACAATAAAACACACTTAAGAATACAAACGTATGAGGAATGTTGGTGCAAAAACTGAATTTGTTTAAATGTACCCAACATGCCAAATGACTTGTGAATAATATTGTAATAAGCTTACCAACACAAGCCGCAAGCTTGTAAAAGAGTTGTGAATCGATTGTAAAATGTTTGTGTAACAATTATAGAATAATCGAAACGGAACCCTTATTCATAAGCTTAAATGTACACGATTACTATAAGCTATTGCTTGTAATAGTAGAATAAGCTTACGAAAATAATATTGTTTTAAGATTATCCTTGTAATTATTTTTTGGTTTTTTGTTATTAAAAAGAAGTTCAATTACTTCTTTTGTTTCTGTTCTAACCCTTTTTTTATATTTGTAAGGCATTTCTAATTATTTTATTATAAATAATATTACAAACCATTTATTTTTTCGCATAACACAATTATAACTTTTATTTACTTTGAAATTTGAACACTAAATGCAAAACACAAAAGAAATTTGTCAACAAATAAAACTGCACTTGTTGACAAATTTCCCGTACATATGTACTTAAGAAGCATAGTTTTTGTGTGCATACATACGAACTGATCAGAAACAGTTGTGAATCCACTATTGTCATAATATTATTCACAAGTGGTATTGCAGTTTTATTTCTATTTGGTATGTTGGGTATTATGATAACGGTGGTGATGATGAGGAGTATGGTGGCGCATATGTATGAATGTATGCATAAGTATTCGTATTGCTTCATATTTAGTAATTTAATATTTTGTGGCGCCACTACAACTATAAAAAAACACACATACACCAACAATAATAACAACAGTTTTCAATATATGCACGAGTATGTTAAGCAACATAACAACAACAACAACAACAATAATAAAAACAGTAACAACATATTCGTACGACAAAAATTAAATGACTTTAGTTCAACCATTCATTATGACAACACGCACAAGATGTGGTCTTCAATTGTTGTTCTTGTCTTCTGAGTCTTTCGTTTTTTCGTTTGATTGCAGTTGGTCAAATCGGTCACAAGATGTTGTGGCTGATGATGATGATGATGATGCTGATCATGCTGCTGCTGATCACCATCTTCATCAGAAACAGCAGTTAAATTTTGTTCTATCTTCAGGCAGCGCAGCAAAGAAATATTTTCGTACGATTCTAATCAGTAATAATGATTAAATTAGTACAATCTTTTATGAACAGAAAATATATTAATATAAAGAGAATATAAAGAGAACATGACCTAAAATTGTTGTAAATTAAAAGGCTAATGTAAAGAGAACATTTTTGTGAATGAACTCGGTGCAGTAGTTTAATTACACAAACAAAAGAAATGCCAAATTTAAAATTTACTTTAACATTATGTATACTAGAACTGAAATCCTTATAAATATTTTAACAAATTTATATCTACTACTTTTGGATAGAAAAATGTTGGACTTTATTAATTCGAAACCACCGAACAAATTATGTTTCATATTTCTTATTAAAAATAAATAAAAAAAAAATTTTAAACAAGAACTTATTCGTTTGTCTGTTACTGTCGTACGGTCCGTCTGTATGTCTGCAGTGTTGAACAAAAAAAAAAGTGAACACATTTTTCTCCCATCTTCTTTTTGCCGTTTGACTTTATTTCCGATCATCTAAGGCGATAACTTTGTTTAAAGCGTGTGCTTCTAAACTTACATGCATTTATTTTATATATTTTTTTGCATATAGAAATTCATAGTAATTTTTAAAAACAAAACTACAACTTCAGCAGACAAAGGAACACAACAAAAACAAAATCATTAAAATCGAAAATATTTAAGGAACTTGCTTTTAAAACGCGTGACGAAAAAATTCTTTAATCATGTCGTATTTTTTGTTGTTTGTTTTCTTGACTACAGCACTGAAATAATGTTTGGTCCAATGAAGAGATATTTGCAATTAATATACAGACCACATATTTATAAATCAATACAACTTTATTTTGTTTCCAATAATTTTAATTTATATTTGAATGCAAATACAAATTTAATTTTTGAATTTTGATTTTTGTATTGTCAAAAGGTTATTTTAAAAAAAAAATTTAATAAATTATTTTCGTAAGTAGATAATAAAACATCCACTAGCCCCTACAGGCTTGTAAAAGAGTTAAATTTCTTTCGAAAGTGGAGTTGATTTTGCACTCTGCTTTTTGGTAAAACGTAAAGCAAATATTAAATTGAAATTGAGAGATGGTTTCTTAAAGCATACTTTTGCGAACGGAAAAATTTATATATGCTCCGTAAGCTTATTTTAAAAATTGCTGATAATTTTTTATTTTAGCTGTTAATAAATCACTATCACTATCCCTTACAATATTTTTCTATTGCATTCATCGAAGTATGATATTACAGAGGGATTAACCATGGACCCAAATGTGATGGTCTTTGGATCATCGGGATGTTTTACCTTTTTTATTACTAAGTAAGCTAGCTCTCCTACACCTAGAAAAACCAGGCCAGATAATTATCATTATAATCTAAAGCCAAAACAATGCACAAAGAAACAAGCATACACTTCTAACATCAGTATGAGGTATATTCGCCAGATCGTGAAGAAAACTTTTCTCCAGATGCTGGGATCTAACTTCTGCCAGAGCTGGACAAAAGCAGACAAATTGCTGCACAGTCTCAAGCTCGTCCTAGTCATGACAAATTCTGCCGAAGTCATTGAAAGGGATATTTAATTTCCTAGCGTGTTTTCCTAATACACACCGTGAAGTTCGAGCATCAACAAGATCTCGGAATTGGAATCAAGAAAGTCGCATAAGTGCCCACGATCGAAGGTCATCCATTAACGGCCACATCTGTGTTTCTATCAGACCTGGGGGGTCTCAATTACATTTTGTATTTAATTACACCTATAATTACACAATTACATGTAATTGTAATTGAATTTTTTCAATTACAATTACACGTAATTGTAATTGAAAAAGAAGTAAAAATCAATTACAATTACATGTAGTTGTAATTGAAGTTTTCTTAAATTACAATTACATGTAATTGTAATTGAAAAATTTCCAATTACAATTACATGCAATTGTTATTGGAAAAAATCCAATTACAATTACATTTAATTGGAAAAAAAATTTTTCATTAAGTAATTTAAAAAAAACAAGTAATCATTGCTTTTTTAAGTATTTATTGTCAAAAAAGTATTTAATTACAAAAATTATCAATTACATATTATATAAGCCAGTCTTTACCATTTAATAATTTTCAGTTTAAAAATGTTACGAACACGTCCGAATTGAAATTTCAATAATGATCGAAATGAAATCGAAATCACATACCTGATTGAAAAATAATTAAGACAAGGAACCAATTTAAAAAAATTTATTATTTGCTTTAAATAACACAATTTTTTTTCATATAATTTAGAAAATCGTTTTAAGAATTTTAAGTTTTATTTTATGGGTTTAAAAATGTAATTGAATTTTGTTCAATTACAAGTAATTATTTGTTGATTAATTACAATTACAATTACTTGTAATTAGTAATTGAACATTTTCAATTACAATTACATGTAATGTGTATTTGATTTTTTTCAATTAACAATTACAAGTAATTGTAATTGACATTTTTCAATTACAATTACATTTTATTGTAATTAAGTTAAGTCCTTACTTTCAATTACAATTACTTGTAATTGTAATTTAGACTACCTCAATTACAAATTACATGTAATTGTAATTGAAATGTAATTGAGATCCCCCAGGTCTGGTTTCTATTGCAGTAGCAGTCTTCGCAGACCATCTGCTAATCTGTATAATTCCTGTTTGACAAGTGTCTTGCAGGATAAAATGGTGATCCAGTGAAAGCTTTAATCTCCTCCCAGTGGAGAAGGGTGCCATTTTATTCTGAGCTCAACACTGTCTCGCCATGTAAATAAGATGTCCGGTATTCCACTATTAAAATGATTGTTGAATAAACACCCACTAGCTTCAGAATAGCAGCCTACATGCCAATAAAGATACAACCGGATTACAGTTTGGGTGCGATCAAAGTATACCCTGTAGTATCTCAGGCAGTCTACTGCCCTTTTGATCGCCAATACTTCATCCTGTTAGTAATTCGGTAGCGTCAAAAAGGGGTATAAAGAAGTCAGTGCCAACTATTTCAGGAATCCACCCTTGTTACAAGTTGTTATCGATCCGGCAATTGATACAGAGAATCTCAATAGTCTATATATTATGGAATGTCAGAAATGCATTCCATTATAGCTGCATGTCCATAAGAATACGATTACCAGGCAAAATTTAGTAGTTACAAATTTACCTACTTCAACCAGTTCAAAATTGGTATCAAATGAAAGGACTCGACCAGCTAAATACAGTAAATTATGCAAAATTAAAAATTTCTGAGGGCCTTCAAAATAAAATGACGGATGAAAGGACTTGACCAGTTAAATACTGCTAGCTGTGTAAAAATTCAAAATCAAAGATGGCGTCGGAAAGGCAAAATAGCGTAGAATATTAAATCTGAAATCTACATGACGGTGAGGGGTATTATTAGATTCAGCACGGCCAATTAAAGCACTACGGTTTGTATTTTTTCTGCAGCTGATATGTATTCTTCTAGTCATGTTCTTTTTCGATTTTAGCTTAGCAAGTTAAAATGCGATTGTCCTGTTCTTCAATAGTAATTTCTTTCCGAGTATATCCAACAGACTGCCACCACATACAAGTCTGTGTAACGTGAGGAGTTCTAAAAAATCGATTTCAACAACACAGATAAAAAAGGGCATCCCACAGTGGACTTCCCTATTCATAAGTTTTCAGAAAATACAAAATTGCCTTAAAACTTTTAAATAAGAAGTTACCAAAATTGCTTTTAGAATCATTAGAAGATCTTCAAAGTATATAAAACCTTTTTTTAAATTTTCGTAACTAAGCGAATTTTGTTTTTGTTACAACAACAAACCCCATACATACAAATTTGTATTCAAAACCCTTTCATTGGTTATAAAATATTACAAATGTTGTTAATATTGTTAAATTGCAATGCCAACAGTAATAAAGCTAACCTTCTAAAGAATGCATTAAAAAAATCCTATTAGTACTGGCAATATAGTTTGGGTTGTTCTACTAAATAAGAAAAATTATTATTTTAACTTTAAAACTGAATTTCTGAAAACTTAAAAAAATTTTTTAAAAATACAAATAATTGCAGACAGCTGTTTAAAGCGCAAAATGTTACATTCCTATACTTGATTTGAGTGCTGGCAAAATATTTTTTTTATGTAATTCGAATTTATATGTTCGTATTCCACATATAAAATACATACAACAATTGCCAAGGGATACAAAGGCTATACAGCCAACTTCGCTAAAGACATTTCAAACTCAAAGTTACAATATTACAGAATACTACACGAATGCTGTTATGCAAAAACACCACCACCCAAAAGAAATGCTATGAATAATGCACTTACTCCCATTTAACGTCCTTATTGAATAACAACCACCTTCTCCCTTATTTCACTTATAATGATGATGATGATGATGATGATGATGATGTTGATGATGTTGATAATGTTTATCGTTGTGTAGACTTTTGAATATGTTTGTGTGATTGTATATTTGTGAGCATTGTAATGTCTGAAGAATGAATGTAATGACATAGAAAATCTGTTCTTGACATACTTTTGATAAGTGAATGGGCGTTAACCTTTTCTAGCTTCCTTCCTTTCTTTATTATTATGTTGTTTTTGTCCTTGTTGTTTCATCTGATTGTGTGTGATGGACCCTCTAATTTTAGATGTCATATACCACTCGATTGTGTAGACAGACACAGGACAATTATTTTATTTAGACGTTGTGACGACAATACTAATGACAGTTAAATTACTTACTTAAACTTTTAATGTCATTTAATATGTGTTGTTTCTTTTTTTTGTTGTTGTGGTAGTTAGTCCGTCTTCAAAAGTCTGAAATATAAAATTATATTGAAACATGCGGGTTGATATCGAAAAAGAACAAACAAAAATAATTAAAATAAAAAGCAAACTCTGTCCGTTTAATTTCTTATACTTATGCATCACAAACTTTTTATTTGCCCAAACTAAATATGTTGTCGGTTAATTGTTGTTATTTTGACTCTTGCGTCACTTTAAATGTCAATTGCAGCTGTAGTTTTCAATTTCATTCAGTTGTTTCTTTCCCTCTACATACTTTCAAATACGTTTAATTGTGTAGTTAGGACAGGTATAAAAATTATTACCATGTTGATGGCGAGAAGATGTTTGTGCTGATGACGACGAAGAATATTTTATAAGTTTATCGAAAATCACGTTGTTTCCCATGCTTAACAGTTTCTTGGAATAATTTCATATCATATATATTTGAAGCTTAAGCTAATTTGACACATGCAAAATGCCAAATAACTACAACAACAATAGCAAATATCTGGAAAAAAGCTGATGAATAAACAAGAACAACAATAATCTTTAAAGTGATTAAAAACAGTTTCACTTTTATTTCAAGGATTGCCAGAGTAACTTAAATAACTGGATGCAGAATATTATCTTTTTACAAGTTGAATACTTTTTTGCGACCATTCACAGTGAATTTTTAAATTATTATTCTTCATATTATTTTTTCCCTAAATAAGGAACTTGACGGACCAGTGATGTTAGATGTGGATTATTTTTATACCCTTCACATGTGTTGGCAAGGTTCACTCTGTTTGTAACTTTAACAATATTCATATATAACTCCATAAAGTAAATATTTGCTAAAAGCTTATAAACAGGGAAGTTGATTGAATAATGTCCGACTGTTCGTGTGCTGGTTGAATTTAGGTTATATAGATAAGTTCCCACAGAGCTGTGTAATAGACACAGCTCTGTGTGTAGCTACAAGCGTATATATACTTGGATCGCAGTTAAAAACCATCGCAATCATCCCATAACTGTCTGAGATATAAGCACAAAATTTCAATTTAATTTACCACAAAATTTAAAAATGTTAAGCCTTTAGATAACTTATAGACACGTTTCCAGTATGGCATTGAATATTCATTGCGCAAATTGGTCACTAATTGGCAAAGTTCTAGGCAAAAAATATTTGGAAAAATTAATTTTCTTCTTTAAAATACAACAAGTTCCTTTACCTTCTGATTTAATTTTGGACACGATAGTGACACTAACTAATCACTAGTAGCAGCAAAAAATGTTCTAGGGAAAAACTACAAAATCGGTTTAAAATTAACTCAGATATAAGCACCAGAATACAACTGCTTCAGAGTTTTTCCTTAAATTTACAAACCGATTTTTTAACTTCTAGACAACCGAGAGGTACAATATGGGCATCAAATGTACAATAGAATAAAGTAAATAACGAAAAAGTGTGAATTCCAAAATGGCGGATACCCGTCAACATGGGTATCAAATCAAAGGACATGATTAAAAGAATTCGGTAAACTTTTTGAAAATTTCAAATCAAAAATGTCTTCAGAATAATAAAGCAAAATGGTGTATAGTGTTAAAACAGAAATCAGATCTATACCTCATTAAGCTTTTATAGTTATTCAAAAAGAACAGTTGAAAGAAAAACATGTTTGTAATGTTTCAATTGAATTTTTCATTTATCTGTCGTTTGACTAATGATTAGAAAATAAATTGATTCTATTTTAAAAAGAAAATTAAAAAAAAAAATCCTTATCCCAAACTAAAAACAAAATCTAAATTTGCAATAAATATTTTTTTTTTTTTTGAACAAACTTGTTCCCCTAAATAGAGTTAAAACTTTGGCAACCCTTTTTAACTAATCAGTTTCATATAGGAATTATTACGTTTTTCCCTGTAGCCAAATCAAATCCTTCATTCAGCATTCTTAAACAGAAAAAAAACTTAAAAAAAACCAACAAAACATTATGAAAACCAGCAAAAAAAATTCACAAAACATACATTCACATCAAATGATAATTTATTAACCATGCGATTCAGTGCAATAAGAGCAGAGCGGAGAGTAGAAAAATTGAAATGAAACCAAAACAAATCAAAATTATTGTTGAACTTAAAAAAAAGCACACAAAATGCACACACAAAAATTTTGAACTTAAAAAACTACAAACATTCATACTTACATTTATCCATCCATACATCAACTGACAAGGAATGAAGATGAATAAGGTAATAATGTTTCCAAGGCATTTAACAAGCGTTAACCACGAAATCATTTGTTTGTTTGTTTGTTTATTTTTGAAATTGAATGATTTGTTTCTTCTCATATTCATTCCTTCTGGCTCTGCAGTAAAGACGAAGAAGGAGAAGAAACAAACCAACAAGATGTTTGATGGACACCCATTATAAACGACACCAACAAAAGACGTTTTGTGCCCCCTGTTAAATATTCCAAAAAAAAAAAGAATTTATTGTTTTACTTAAAGATTCGTTTATTTGTTCCTTCTTTTTTATTATTTATTTGTTTTTTACCTCATTTTGTAGTTTTTTGTTTTTTTTTTTTGTTTTGGGGCCACAAGTGAAAAGTTAACAAATGTCTGTTTAGAATTTATTTTGGTGCAGCAACACAATACTCGTATAATTCATATTTTATTTATTAGTTGACCCAAACTTAAACATAAATCAAAATGTTGTGTATATTTTTACTTATAAATATTCAATATAGTTATTCGGAAATTAATTCATAATGCGGTTGGTTCTCAGGCTGAGACCTGAAAATTATAATAAAAAAAGTATTTCAAATACAAACACTTCAGAACCTCATATACATAAACTGCCCAGTCAACTTTCTTGTGTAAAAAAATACTCAACTTTATTTTTTATTGATATTTGAAGCGAAATTTTCCACCAACAAGCTGAAAATTCTACAAAATAGCTTCTTGAATTGATAAGTTATTTAGTGCTTAACTGCTTACAAGAACTCTTGCAGAAGGCATGATTTTTATGTGTGTAGACCCACTTCGTTAGTCTCCTCTCTTACAAGTAGTTAGTGCTTATTTCATATCTATTATAACATGCTTTGTCTTAACCACTGCTGAAAATTTGCAGTCCAGAAAACTAACTTTATTGCTCTTTATTACACGAGATAACAAGGCGCTTTACTGTTTAAAGAAGACACATTGACTATACACGAGTATACTTCAAACGATACTAATGTCTCGATAGTGTAGTGGACATCTTTGGAGAAGAAGGTTAAAATAAAATCTCTTCAAAAAATCCAGTGAAAAAGTTGCATAAGTATATGCGATGTCATGAGAGCCACATCAGCAATGGCTTTTGAAAATATACTTACATCCAGTCGATTGAGATACAAGTGAAATATGATGCGGCCTTGGCCACTACTAGATTAAAGGCAATGGGTGAATGACTGGTGAGTGACCATAAAAGACCAGATACTAAAGAATAATCGATATCTTACCAATTACAACCATCATAAATCCCAATGAGATATGAGAGCTTTAACTGCATCACCATAATACCAGACATAATCTAAGACAGAGATAAATACTTCCGTCTACCATATCACAATACTGTTATCCTGGCTAAGATTATTATCAAATTATGAATGCTTTAAGGGAAATTTTTAATGGCCATCTCGCTTTGTCTGTATTTATGGACATAGAGGGCCCTCTATGACAGGATCTTTTTTGAGAGACTGAGAAAAATTCTTTTCTAGCGAGAGCAATAAATCCATTTAAAAAAATGGATCGCCTCAATGGTAAAATATAAAGCCGAGAATGGATTAATAGGATACAAAAAAAGGTGGTCAAGTGTTTGAACCTTACTGTGAACAGCCTTCTCAGAAGACTGCAGACAATGGGCATACTCATGATAGGGTATGTGGATGATGTAGCAATGATAGTTAGTTATAAGTTTATTGAGACCATTTAAGGTTGCATGAGACAGGCGCTCAGGGAACCCTAGGGATAGGGTTGTAAAGGAAGGGAATACCAATTGGATCCTAAATGCTTTTTAGAAATATCTGGTGTTAATGCTAGATAAGACACTAACCTGGAATAATCATGCTGCACACTTAATTAATACGGTGGTGATGAGACCGACAATCATTTACACCTGTTTAGTGGCCGAAGACCTCTATGGCAAGGATTAGGTTGACCTTCGGTGCAATTAAGATAATTGCAAGGGTATATGAGGTGCGATACGCACTACAACAACGCAAGGAATTAAGGCAATGCTAGGATTGTTGCCGTTGCGAAGGTGGTTATGGAGAACCAGTTGAAGATATTTGCATAAAGTGCATAAAGGGTGTTGCAGTATCGCATATAGGTTGAGAATGTCCAGCTCAGGCAAGCGTGGCAAACGTGACAAGCAGGTATATATACTATTAGGGAACTTAGTATAACGGAGATTCTGGCAATGAAAAAGGACTATGTGATCAGGACTGTCAACAATCACCAGTCGATAGTGCTATCATGAAATGCAGATGGGTTTTAAAAAATTTATACAAATTAATAAAGTTACTTTTGCTTTAGTCAATTCCTAATGAACTGGCAAAACCTAAAATCGAAAAATTTAAAATCAGCTAACATAGCAAATAATGATCAATTTCAAAGCCAAGATTATTAAAAAATTTCGAAAATGTAGGACAAATATAACCAGAACAAAACGATAATATCAAACAAAAATTTAATATGAATTAAAATTAATAAAATAAATGAAATCATTTTGGAAATTGTCAATGATGAAAAACCTGACCAAAGATTTAAAAGGCATAATTCAAACTATGACTTAACGAAAATGCTTTTCAATCATGCTAGTTTTACATTTGTATAAAAACATTACTTTAACAAATCAAATACAATCTCTTTTAGCGGTTGAAGTACTTTGATCTCCAATCAAGGCACACTTTTAACGACACACATACACATGTGCTTATGTACACTCGAGGGAAACAAACAAAAACTTGTCTCTGAATGTGTGCGTATAAAAAGTGTTAATTAACAACTAATTAATAAAAGGATATAAAACACAATTAGAAACCATTAAACGAACAACTTGCAACTACACCAACAGCAACAAACATACGCACGCACAAAAATAATATAAACGGTAGCGGCTTTAAAAACATTTTTACAAGCCACAATCTCTCTCTTAAGACCAACAAGAAATCAAAACATTTAACAAACGCAAAGAAGCAAAAAAAACTCTCTAAATGACTGACTTAAATCGAAATGAAAACACATTTATTATAAAATGAAGAGCATAAA
The DNA here is from genome assembly GCA_941918925.1 of Phyto melanocephala. Taxonomy (NCBI): domain Eukaryota; kingdom Metazoa; phylum Arthropoda; class Insecta; order Diptera; family Rhinophoridae; genus Phyto; species Phyto melanocephala. The sequence goes on along the minus strand of OW799233.1, from coordinate 18,182,522 downwards.
TCTTAAATTCACAAACTTAGCGCAATACCAGACCCATAATTTTCAACTTGTTTTAAGTTACAGAAAAACTGAACACACAACAACAATAAGAACGTCAAATCGAACTCTTAGACATGCGACAAACGCAATGATTGTCAAAAACGCCAAATGATATGTCACATTATGTCCATTCTCCATGCAATTTAATGTTTGAATGTTTATTTGGACCCGTTTTTTTTCTCATTGATACTTTATGTTGTTCGTTTCGTCACCAACAGCAAGCAATAAGAGATACAAAGCGTAACGATTTAATGTTTTGCTTCAAGATTTTATATGATCATTGAAGAAGGACTTGAAAGACAATGTGAATGATTAGGAGGAAAAAGGATTTATAGGATATTGTAACTGGAGGTGGGCTGAACTATACACCTGTTAAGCTTATGATCGATATTTTGAAAAAAAAAGTCAGAAGATGGATTAGAGAAAAAGTAAGTGATATCAAAAGTTTCTACGACAATTTTTTTTTTTTTGAAAACTGAATATTTCGATACTTCTAACTTAATTTTAGAGTTTGCTGAAGTTAAAATACTATTATTCAGTATAAATTTGTGCTTGCCTATAAGCAGGTTTCAAAAGAAGAGCAGATAAACTTCTTACATACATATTTGTTTTAACTGGTTTCCAAGTCTATCCAATAAAGCCTACTTGGTATCATGGGAATCAGTAGGCCCTTAGAACTTATTCTGAACTGGTGAGGCCTCTTTTAATATCACATAGTAGTTGTGGTTGTTACGTCGCTTTTTGGTCAGCAATTAACATCTTTGAGTTCTGTTGCCTTTTAACAGAAATAGAGACTGGTGATTTGATGACTTATGATAGTCTATGTAATGGACTTCGGTCAACCATTGTATCCGTGCTATTTTGTATATACGATTCTGCCGCTGACTAATCTTGTAATTAAACAAGGTTTTGAATAGCTTGAACTCTATAAAACCTGCCTATACATAAACCGTGAGATTATTGAATTATTGTCACGATTTAGTTGAAAGAGCTGAAAGTCAGTACCAGTACAAACAACTTTAATATCTAAAATTTATTTGTGACATAGGTTCTGTGTATCTGGCACATACACTGAGAAATCTGGAGATGCAATTCTCTCATACTCTTCGGTTGTTGGCTACTACGATCACAATTATTTCAGGTGTATCGGCGTAGGCAAGCTATATTACATATCCACATAGAAAGTAATATAATGGAGCCAAATCGTATCAATATGATATCCTTAGGAGTTCCATATTGTGAAAATAATTATTAGCTAAATGTTTCCTGACCCGACCTTCTGATTTATATCTTCTAATTTAGAGCCCTTACTTTATCAATGCCCGACTCCTGAGTGGATATTTTATTTAATGTCTCTTTCGATGGCTCTCGTGGTTACGTTTCTTTGCCAGAGTGTCCAAGCCTTGATGTTATTGCTAATTCAGGGTATACATAGAGATGGTCCTTAGAAGAATCCTGGAAATCGGACATAAGAGATTTGAGAGACTCAAATACCGACCGTACCATACGCTTATAGCGGATGGATCCATGCGCAATGAGGTCATCGATAGCGACATCAGTGAAGAAACGGATGCTAATGGATAGCCATCAAATTACTGGGGAGCGAAGTGTACTAAAAAATAACTAAAGATTGTGGTGGTCTGCATTTACATATACTGTAATATTGGTCGTCTCTCAACACTTGACTACAGCTTAACTAGGGATCTGAAATAGTTCACTAGTAATAGGCCATTGATAAATCTAACTCTATCTCTATTGTTTTAATGAACAAAAATATGTTTAGTTTTATTCCTTCTTTGGCACGCCAATCATAATGAAATTATAAATATCTTGTTGGAGAAGCTTATATGCGTAAATAATCCCCACTATTGGGTTCATGTCTTGAGATGTACCTCTCTGTACTACTCGCCGTTAGCAGTAATTGTCTTGCAAGCTCTATTTAAAAAGAAGTACCAAGGCTTTTGCAAACTTAAGATAAAGTAAGCAGTAATTTATTATGTGTGCAAGACTCTCGATAACTTCCCTCTCTTAAAATGCGGTAGCTTTACCTCTTACCATGCGCCTTAATATCAAAATTTGCCTTATTGCTAAACAGAACATTAAAAGTATTGCCCACGGCAACATTTTGCAATTGTATAGCGATGAATAATTTGCATTTTTAAACAGTAATTCTACATCATCTTGAGTGAAGAGCTTCAAAACAATCGAAAACTCTCACAATTTGTCCAAAAATCTCAAATCATTCCCTCTCATATCGTTTTACAATACCCTTTACAAATGATCCATCAACCATCATTATTATAGCGATGTACACTAAACACACGGACAAACATATAGACAGACATACAGGTAACATGATGAAGCAATTAAATATTGATCATGTCTGTTGGCGGAATGTTAAATACAACATATAAAACAATAAAAGCCGATTGTCAATGCAACACAACAACGACAAACATCAAACGACAACAATATTTAACAATATATCACAGAAGTCAACAATTTAATGGTGACAAAAAACAATGTGACTTGACAAACTCTTGCCAATGACACAATATAAAATATACACCATCATCATCCTCATAGTCGTCATCTGAATTGTTCTTCTTCTTTTTATCATCTACATGATGAGACGACGACGATCACAAGAAGATCAATAAGTCCTAAAAAATAACACAATAAATTAAATGATTTTAAAATGTTAATGATATACATATTTATGTATGTTTGTATGTATGTATGTATGTATGTATGTATGTATGTATGTATGTATGTATTTATAAGTATATTTATTTGATTTGATATTTGTTTTTAATCAAACACACACCCAAAGAACTTTAACGATTTTAAGAATTTTTTTATAGCGCCCTTTAATAGCGGTTCGATTTGTTTTACAAACTTCGACAACAACAATAAAAACTATTATGAAATATTTTTTTATTCACTTACCTTTTGTTCAAAACATTTGTTGAAAAAAACATACATTTTTTAATAAATTATTTGTTTCCAATTTAACGTCTTTTCTATTAAGGGTACTCGTACTCTCGCTCTCTTCATATTACTCCTTTTGTTAAATTCGACATCTCCACTATATCGTCTTTGTCTTCATTTTCTTTTGTGTGTAAAAAACAAATACCCTTCTTCACTTGTGATGTACCAACACAATAACAACAACTATCGATCCACTGATTGAAACCTGCCGAAGTTTGACAGCTTAAAGGATTTTTAAAAATAAAAAAAAATTAACAACAAAAAAGAAGAAACACAACTCCAAACATGTAGTTTTTTTTTCAATTAATAATGTTCGCATGCGGTAGGTTTGCAATTTTTGTCATTTGTAATGAATGACAATACGAAGTGTACTAGTACTACTAGTAGAGAGTGTTTCCCAACATTGTTTTGTTGTCCCAAAAATATTTAGAACTCAGAAAAATTTCTGTTTAGAGAATTTTTTTATATTTCATTTATAGAAAATTTTTGATAAATTCTTTATTTACAGAAAACTTTTAACATAAAATTGTAAAAATTAAACAAATATGTAAATTTTAATCAAAAGAGTGTTTTTCTTCTAAGGAACAGTAGCATTTTAAAATGATTTTGGTTATATGACTACCGCGATTGCTTTTGACGAAGCATATGCTGACTGACTGATGCAGCAATTGAATTGTTTCTCTGGCTGTGTGACATGTGGCGCCATCTTGTTGAAACCACATGCCCTCCACATTCATTTCTTCAATTCTAGGCAAGAAAAAACTGGTAATCATTTCACATTACCGAACACCATTGACTGTTTGCGCTTGACCAGCAATGACGGTGTCGAATTGAGGTGGATGGAGTTTGAGCGACATCATCACGTACAGCTCGAAGGCGCGTTGTTGTCTTTACATCACAAACAGACCCAGTTTCGGCAAATTTATCCATTAATCTCTTTACAGTTGACTCTTTTGGAGCATTATTGTGACCCCAAATTGATCGCAATTTGCGAACTGTAACCGCAAAACTTTCACCATTTTGGTAAAACAATTTCACAATGAGAATGCGTTGTTCAAATTTAAAAATTGCGTTCTAGTTGGGACACCCGGTACTTAAGCCACTTGTAAAGTACCAATTTATCACATAAACTTTCGAGAACTTCGCTATTGAAAATCAGTTATGTGGGTATATTACGAGCTGTAGCCGAGGATGTCATGGAAGCGCCGTCGACATCGACCAGACGACGTGCCACGCAAATGGCTATCAGTCGACGGTCTTTACAGCGAATTTTGGTACAAGATTTGAAGATGTTTCCGTACTAAGTCCAGACGGTGCATCAGCTGTTAGCTGCTGACCGCCACTCGCGTCTAACATAAGCTCAAGCCATCCTGAATCACCACCAAGAGGAAGATGATTTTTCATCAAAAATAATCATGAGTGATGAGGCCCATTTCCATCTTAGCGGGTACGTAAATAAGCAAAATTTACGCTTCTGGGGCACTGAAAATCCGCGTGTAACCCACGAAGAGCCATTACACCCGCTCAAAGTTACTGTATGGTGTGCTGTTTTCGCTGGAGGAGTCATCGGACCTTTTTTCTTCGAAGACGTCGCGGGCCAAACGGTTACTGTGAATGGTGAGCGCTACAGAGCAATGATCAACGAGTTCTTTTTGCCGCAACTTGATGAATTGGGATTGGAAAACATGTGGTTCCAACAGAACGGTGCAACAGCACACACTGCACGTGCCACAACCGATATGCTGAAGGATGCATTTCCCGGGCGCCTAATCTCCCGTTTTGGCGATTTGAACTGGCCAGCAAGATCACCTGATTTGACCGCTCCAGAATTCTTTTTGTGGGGCTTTTTGAAGTCGTGGGTTTATGTCAACAAGCCTCAGACTCTTGCAGCTCTTAAAGACAATATCCATCAAGAATGTGAGGACCTATCGCCGGAAGTTTTGGCCAAAGTGATGGAAAATGCCATAAAAAGGGCTCAAATGACAATCAACTGTGGCGGCGGCCATTTACATGACATCATATTCTCGACTTGATGCAAAAAAAATTAAAAGACCAAAAAAAAATACTCCACAAAAAGAATCAAAGTTTTTCATTTTTTTTTTTAAATTACTGCCAAAAAACATCGGAAGGTTATTTTTGCGCCACCTTGTACAAGCGCGACAGACAGTTATACATCTTTAAAAGTTTTATTAATAAGAAATTCATTAAGCACATACGTATTTTTGTGTAGATTATATATTCGAAGAGATATACTTACTCTCACACAACCGCTGAGTCTAATGCTATAATAAACGGGACATAGATTTTAAAAGAAGTTCAGATCTCATACAAAATTTAATAATGTGTCTTGAACAAAAAAATAATTTAAAATAATTTTGAAGAAACACAAAAGATTTGCTTTAGCATAGAAATTCCAGGTGAATAGCCAATATTTGAACGAAATCATTCTATAAAAGGTGTAGAAGAGTACTACCGCATAGAGGGATACATCTCCCTTATTGATTCTGTTCTTCAGGACTTAAAAATACGCTTTCCAAAAGACGTTCTAAATTAATTTAACACCCCTAAACTACTGCCAAAAAGCATTAAACATTATTCATGAGACTTAATCAATTTAATACCACTCCTTGTAGACGACTTGTTTAGGTACGAAGAAACAGATAAAAACAACTACTAGAATCTAAGCTTGAAGCTAAACTTTTGCATTGTCAGCAGAATGGTAAGATCTGTCAAGAACTTCCAGAATATGTGATAGATGTTTTAATTATGTGTGACCCAGATATTTGTCCAAATTTAGGAAATATATTTACCATTTCGGTTACAATGCCGGTAAGTAATGCTACGGTCTGGATAGAGAGAAGGAAGAATCGGTTTTCCACCTTCTCTGCGAATGCACTGCACTGGCGGCTAAAAGACACAGATTTCTGGGTGAACATGTACTGGATGGCCTATCTGCGATATCTGAAGTTGGACTGAATTATCTACTGAGATACCTCACGGCCACGGGGTGGATCTAGTACCCTTACTCTTGGATTTATTCTAAGATACATTAAGAGCTGACGAGTGATGTGGTCCTGTCAAAACGGAGTCATATAGACTCTACTTGACTGTTGGCGTGCAGCGAACTACCACGATAACCAACCAACCAATGCTACAGTCGAAAGATCATTTTCTACTCTTCGTCGCATTAAAACGTGGCTAAGATCAATCATGACAGAGGATAGGCTCAACGGGTTAGCCATGTTACATATTCACAACCAAATCGAAGTTGATCCAGCAGTTGTGCTTTGCTGCAACAGGAAACCACAAATCATTTATATAATATAAGAGCTTTTGATAAACTTTATGTTAAAACATTTTTTATTTTATTTATTTTTTCATTGTTGTATTTTAAATATTTATTTTGATGGAACTATTAAAAATTTTTATTCCACTTATACTTCCACCCCCCCTCCCCCCAAAAGCTTAAGCTGGATCCGCGCCTGCAAAGATAACACAGCAAACAATATTCAAAAAAAGTCCATTATAAGTTCAAATTATCCATTTGCTAAACAAGTTTTGGCAATAGTTGGACATCCCAGCATGTGTTTAATAATATTCTTCGTAGTTTCGTTATAACGAAAGAAATTTTCTCGTTATTTTCGTAATAAGATTTAAAAAATAATGGTTTATAGTTTACAATGTTTTGGGAAGCTCTGCATTGGCTGACGTAAAGGCTTAAATTCTATAGTGTTGTTTTTTTTTTTGCACGGAGCAGAACAATAATTAATAAATATTGGATTTTCGTTCGTGGTATTGGCTTTAACTTAAAGAAGGCACAGTAATTAAATTAAATTTTTGTGTTTTGTTATGGGGTTTCAAATTTATTAATTCATTTGTTAATTTTTGTTTCAAGTTTCAAGATTTAAAAAAAAAACTAAAATTAAATCGATGACAAATACCGTTTGTTCTGCCTTCTTATATTTAAAATAATTATTATATATTTTAATATAAATTGAATGAGTAGGAAATGTAAATCATCTCATTAAAAGCTTATATTCATCATACTTTTTCTTATCTTATGACAACTAATTTGTTATGTGACCCAATTAGTTGAACATAAAATCATCATGTGAAATCATGTTCATCTTTACCAAATAAAATCTTATGAATAAATTTTATACAACTACAACTACAACAAGAAATGAAATTTATTCTATTCATACGAGAACGTAAGAGATACAGAAAAAAATCTAATCAAAAGAAATACAAAGGAATCAGAATAAAGTCTAAATAATAACAACAATAACGTACAAATGTCAGTTGCAAGATATTAAACAATAAGTTGCAAAAAAAATATTTAAAAAAAATCTTATAAATGAGATATGGAACAAATAGAAAATATAGAGAAAAAAATGATTATGAAACATGAACAATGGAAAATTAATGTAACAATTTCATTTCAAGCAATTGAGATTTGTGGCAATGACACGTTGAAATCAGGCGAAACGAAATAAATAAAAATATGTATTTAAGTAACTATAATGTGTAGACGTACATTCATACACACAAACAGAGGGCCAATTCAAAGTAGACTATCATATTGTATTATGTCATATAATTCATATTAATATGACTAGTGACTTTGAACACCTTTTGTTAACAAATTATGCATTTAATACAAGAAAGAAGACAAGGAGATGACGCTGTTAAACATTGTATAAATACAGGAAAGATTCTCTCTGAGAGGTGAGAAGCGAAGAAATTCTCTCTGAGAGACAGTATGGTTAAAAATATGACACAAACAATTTCTTACACATAGGAAACAAATGTGTAGTCATATTATTTTTTTTGTATGGAAATTACTAAAAAAAATTTTATGCATGCATAAAATAATATGAAATAGTACAAATATGACTGATATGCAACCACTTTGAATTGGCCCAGAGTGAGCTTCTAAATATGCTAAAATATCGTTAGATACATTTCAATAAGTGAATTATGATGGGCAGATTGTAAGTTTTTCAACTACTTTATAATTTTCCCAACTGATCCTCACTATCTTCTTAAAATATGGAACATTTAAATACTTCTTCTATATCATGACATAGACCAGGGGTGGCGAACCTTTTTTGATGTCCGTGCCACAAAGTCATAAAAATTCTTTTTTTAAATAGGTTAGCGTGTTAGCGTGGTGAAACTATTTATACGTAAGTATAATTAAATAAACAAATAAAAGCAATTCTGTTTTAAACAATATTTTATTAATTATTGTTTTAGCAAGAGCAATCTTGTACACAAGATGATAAAGATTTAATATCTGGTTATTATTTAGTTCATAGTACGCATGCAGAGCTCGACTCATCCGTCATTCTATTCCTATATTTGTTTTTTATAAAACTTAGTTCTGAAAATAGAGATTCCAACGCCCACATCGATGAAAATATTGATAAAATTGCCTTTGCTAATATTTTTAACAACGTGTCAGGAATTGAATTCCATGTAGTTGGAATTTTATATTCTGCAATTTTTTTTATTTTATCCAATAATCGATTACTTTCAATAATTTCTAAATCCTTTCTTAAATCAACTAATTTTTGGTTCCATGTGGTACTTATCCGAAATTCAACTAATTCAATTTCTAATTCATTAAAATTTAACCACTCGAGGACTTTTAAATTTAATTTTTCAAATGGTACTCTTTTAGGATATAAAATAAATTTTAAAGTTTCTTCAAATTCTTTAAACTGCGTAAATCTTGCAGAAAATTCCTGAATTAGAGATTCAATTAACATTGAAAATTCTTTCGTTAATGACTCTTTAATTGGCTTTTCGTGACATTCACTTTCACTTTATAGGAATTTAAAAGAACATCACGATTAAAAATCTGTAATTTGACTTTGAACGCTTTGATTAAGTCAAGCATTATAGTGACTATTTAATTAACACCGTGTAGTTTGATATTTAATTCATTTAAGTGAGAGCATAAATCAGTGAAAAATATGTTGCTTTGCTAGCCATTATACATTCAATAATTGATTATATTGGTCAATAATATGCTCATTATTTAGAAATAGTCTTATTTCCTCCAAACAATCTACAAATCTTTGCAAAACATTTCCGCGACTTTACCAGCCTACATAAAATTAAGCTATTGTACGACGAGTTTACTTCGTTTAACAATTCTTGAAATTTTCGTATATTTAGTGCTCGTGCTGATAAAAAATTTACTAATTTTGTTACTAAACTCAAAATATCATCTAACATTTTTAAACCTGTTTTGGCACATAACGCTTGTTGGTGATTAATGCAATGAAAAGCAAGAATTGTGTGTTCAATATGCTTTGTAAATAAATTTATAAAGTCATTTTCCCGTCCAGTTAAGCTACCAGCACCGTTAGTTTTAACTGACACAGTTTTAGAAGGACATATTTGTCTTTTTTCCAATGCATCTATAACTGCATTAGAAATGTCTAATCCTTTTGTTGTCGTTAATGTTGATAAATTTATTAACTCTTCTTTACTAATAACAAAATAACGTACAAAAATTGCTAAGCCAGCAGAGCCTGTAGACTCGTCAAGGCAAACAGACAAAAAATCGCAAGACTTTCTATGATTTTTTTGTTGAAAATTTAAATTTTCCGCCATACCCAAAATTCTCTCTTTTACTGTATTCCTAGCTGTCGGCATGTCTTCAATTCTTTAGATAAATAAATTAACAATGCGATTTATAACTTATAACAAAAATTAATATTGTTTTTGTGCGTGCCATCAAAATTTTCAAACATGCCACTTGGAGTACTCGTGTCATTGGTTCGCCATCCCTGACATAGACAAATAATAAATAATACATATATCATGATCTAAGTGAGTTTCCCCTCCCATCTTTTCGTCCATAAAGTCATTGTTTTATTTCGCTTGAGTTTCTTACCCTTGAAAAAATTAGCGTTGATTTCACTTTGCTCTATTACCACCCATTGATCGAATTAAGTTGTTGAGAAAAATGCCGAATTGATGTCTTCTGGTTTTCGGTGACACTTTCGTTTTTTAAGAAACCAGAAGCATAGAAGTCTTACGGCCTTATTCATAACAAAAAGTTAGCATAAAGTTTATTTATAACACACATGCTAAACTCTGGCTAACGATTTGCTAAACTCTTGTTAACGAGCTGCCAAGCGTTTGCCGACTTGTGAAAAACAGCTGTTCTGTGTCGAAAAAAAATTTATAAAGAAAAGAATAAAAATTGTTGTGCACAAAAAATATATTGTTCGTTTATTTTTTTAATTTATTTTTGAATTTTAAAAATTGTTATTATGGATGGAAAAACAAAAAAAAAATATGTCAAAATAAGGCATGATCATGAGTATCATTCAATTTCAGAGTTGATTTATGAAAAGTTGGCAGACGATTAAAAGTTCGTTATGAATAAACTCTGTGCCAGCGAGCTGCCAAGCTTAATCGGCATTCTAGTTACCAGCTCGTTGTACGTAGTGTATAAACTGTGGCTAACTTTTGTTATGAATAAGGCCGTTACTGTCCATAACCGACCTAGTTTCTTTAAATTTGTTTACTTTTGAATATTTTTTGTTTACTTTTCTTAGAATGGCTGACACATTAGGTGGAATCAGAATAAACATATAAGTATATGTGAGCTGCCAAATTCCAGAGCTGCTACTTGCAAAAACAAATTAAACTGAATTAAAAAAGTTAATTTTTACTGAGACATCCTTAACAAGAAATTATAAATATATATCCGATTTAAAAACCAAAAAAAAATCTTATACTCGATATTTGAAAAATGTACACTTAAGAAAAACTGACAATAGCAGGCCTAAAATAAATTGTTAAAACGATCCAATAAAAACCGTTCGACCTCCCTAACTGACATCCAATTTTTATTTTATTGGATTTTTTTTTAATTTTTAGATATTTAATTAAAATAACATCCACCTACAACAATGTGTCATTTGAAACAATCCAACCAACACAAAAACCATCAAACATTTCAAATTTGTTAAACCAAACAATTTCAGACTGGGTCTCCTTCCTTTGCATCGTCATTAGCATGAATGGATTTGTTGTGAACACATTTTCATTTACAATTCCATTTCTATTGTTGTCATGCTGTATGTGTAGTCATTGTTCTTGCAATTTAAAATTGGTTTGTTAAGATTCATATTGTAGATAGAGACTCGAACAATTTTGTGTTTGATTAGTGTGTAATCAGTGCGACAACTACTCGAACAAGTATGAAAACAACTGTAACGACAACAATAGTTAAATGATTATAATGTGGTAAAAATATATATTTTTATACCCTTCACCTGTGGTGCACAAGGGTATATAGAGCTTTGTCATTCCGTTTGTAATTTCTACAATTTTCATTTCTGACCCCATAAAGTATATATTTTCTGAAAGCTTATGAATAGAGGAGTCGATTTAGCTTTGACCGTCTGTCCGTCTGCCCGTCTGTCCGTGTCTTGGTTGAAATCAACTTTTAGAAGCAACCATATGTTCCTCAGATCTGTGTATGGTATCAATCTTTTGGAAATATCCGGGAATGAATCGCTATTGAAATTCAGCACAATCGCCCCATAACTTTCTGAGCGACTGCCTCTGTTTTTTTTCTATATTTTTACCAACAAAGTTAAAATTGTTCAGCCATAGAATAATTTATAGGTACCTTTGCTACTATTTGTAGATAAAACATGCTTCTAGAGATATTCGTGTAAAATTTTGGATTAATCGGGCTCTTATCGGTAAAGTTATAGGCAACAAATTTTTTTTAAAAATATTTATTCTAAAAATTTACAAACGAAAATCAATTTTTTTCAGCTTCTAGAAAACCGAGAGAGTCAATATTGGTATCATCTGAAAGGACTTGACTAGAACAATAAAAGCACTATAAAAAACTTTAAATTTATGTTTGCCGCCACTACAAAATGGCGGACAATAAATTTATATATGAGCCAAATCTGGTATTTTAAAATGTAACTTCTTGAACCCCCTCAATATTGGTATCAAATTAAAGGGCTTGACCAGTAGAATACAGTAAATTATTCTAAAATGTAAAAAAATAAAAGATGTCGTTTAAAACAAAATGGCGGATAAAATTTTTTTAACACCATCAATATGGGTATCAAATAAAGGGCTTGACTAGTTGAATACACTTAACTACCTACAAATTCAAAATCGAGGATGGCGTCGGAAATAATAAAGAAAAAAATGAATAACATGAATAACGATGTGAGATTATAACTATGTACATGATGGTGAAGGGTATTATCAGATTCGGCACGGCCGAATATAACACTCTTACTTGTATTTATTTTATTTTATTTACTATCCTCTTCATAGTTCACCGTTTTCTTTTTTTCATGGAGTCCTATTTAGTGAAGTGATGATTTTGTGGTTGTAGTTTTGGCCAACGACTACAACAACTTTAAGAACACTTGGTCTGTGTGCTTTTTCTCTATTCTTTTGTATTATTTCCATGTTAAACAAATGAATTGAATTGTTTGAATTTTTTATTTTTTATTTTTTTCTTCTTCTTTGTTTTGTTGCCCGGCTGCACTACGAACTCTATGTGTTGCAAACATAATACTCTAGTTAAAGAAAGAAGACAGTAGCTTCGGCATTCGTTGGGGGGTTTTCCCTCTGACTGCATAAACATCACTTCTACATGCAATACTGAAGGAAAACATTGTCATTCAACTACTTTTGAGGGCTTTCAACACTTTTGTTTAACAATTTTTGTGAAATTAGTCAAATTGCCACAACACAATCGTTTTGTGGCGCTTTTGTTAACTTAATTCAATTACGACAAGTATCTAATGAACTGTATGGAAAATTTACCGTCAAGGATTATTATTATTTTTTTTTTTTTGTTAAATAATTTATTTGTTTTGTTTGCTGCTAAATGTGGTGTTCAAGGCGAGTGATATCGAGGGAGTATTGAATTTCATTCTCCTAGTAAATGGACTTATTTGCGCAATATGTAATTGTGTCTTGTAAACAGTTAAAGGTAATTTACTTGTAGTGTTAGGGAGATAAAATGGAAATTTATTGGTCTATTGTCTTAACAAATAGTTATGAAATTTCTTTACAGCATTTCATACGTTTAAAATGAAACAAAAGAAATTTTAACAATTTGTTTTTGTTTTATTTTGTGAAAATATTTTGATAGCACTTGGTTTAATATCGCAACTAAAGCAGCTTATACGAGACTAATTATAAACACCTCAAAAATAAAATAAATGCGGCTTAATGTTATCAATAGAAATAACTTCTTGCTGATCGAACGACAATTCGGAGATGTACCAACCTTCTACTAACTGAGCAGCATCATTGATACTTCCGGTGGAGCTACTGAGGATATCCAGAATAAGCTGCCTAAGACTAGACAAGTATTCGGAATCCTGAATAACTTCTGGAGGTCATTGCAACATCCAAAAAATTAAAGTAATTACCGGCAATGATAAATTCGCTTCGGTTTATGGCTCTGAGAACTAGAACTTAAAGTTCTAAGATATTCATATACTCCAGGTAACCATTAACAGTTGCCTGTATCGAATCCTTAATATATATATTGACCCCATACTATAACAAGCACAGAGTTATGGTTTAGAGTCACTAATCGACCATGAATCTCTTGATTACAACCCACAGAGAGATCGTCCTTAAAATGCATACAAGGCGCCAGGTTCAGGCTGAACTTCAATTCGATATCCAATCTTCAATTGTTCTTTATAAAGGTCGGTGCCTAGGGTATTTCTCACTCTAATTACCCCATTCTGTTGTCCCTACTCTGGTATTATGGAGATGTAGTTATGTTCAAATATGTCGTTGTGACAGTTCCCTTTGACAGGATATCAATAATTCTTTGGTTTTAGTCTTAAATAACTGTCGAAAAACAAATTCATCTTTCAGTAGGTATCATTGGACTATCTCGAATGCCTTACACTGATATGGACGATATGTGAAACATTTTATACATTTCGTATATCAGTTCAATTACGGCATTTATAGATCTTCTGCTTCTTGCTTTCATAAATCAATTGATTTCACGCCTTTGAATTTCACATTAAAAAAGAATCTTTAAAATTCCCGTCCTCTTTATTTAATCATAACTTTATTAGCTTGGTTTTTATCGAAAACTCTTTTCATTCAATTGATTCATTCGTTCTTGACTTGAATATTTCTAAACAATTTCTGTTGTTTCTGGTATCACATGCTGATCATATCCCCTTACAAAAGGACTTAGATGCTTTTAGTTTTTAGTGTAATCTAAAACCTTATGGAGCTGAATCCTGAAAAGTGCAAATACATGTGTTTCTTTCGTAGATGTCATAAAAGCGTGAATTATGCCTAAAGCCGTCATACTCTAGACGGACTGAATTCTATCCCTGACCTTGGAATTTCCAATTTTATTCAGCATTTTTTCTTTTGGAGGTTCTATGCTGTTAATGTGCCTAATTATCTCAGCCATTAGCTCTTGATCATTGACGACGTTTGGAGTGGGCTAAAGGATTTAATTCTTGAGTCAATTGCACCTTGTAAGCGCTTAAATGTAAGTCTTTATGCATAATGTTCATCAACGACGAGCGTGAGAGGTGCCATTGTTGCGCATTTTGATTTGAACGCTTATTTTCATAATAAGCCTGAATAACTTTAACGCGTTGCTCGATTGTGTATCTTTCCATGGTTCAAATTGAGTTAGTCTAAAACTGAGAAATATCAAATGAAATTCTGAAACAAAACTTGACGTTTAGGTGTGGTTCACATTTAACATCGGCCCTTAATATTTAACCACCCTATACTAGTGGACTGGTTCTTATAATGCTGCAACGCTAAAAAGTCGAAGAACAATGATAAAAGTCACGTTTTCTTTTCTCAATTTAATGAAAGGAAATGTTGGTTCTGATTCCTTTATTGCAAATATCTTTTTAAATTTACGATTTTGTTCTACACATTATCTTTGTCCATTATCTGTTAACGTTTTCAGAACAATTTATGCCAACTTTGATCCGCTTTTTAAAAATTTGTTCTGAGCTTAATAAAGTTCAACAATATAATTGATTTTTCTTTAAGCCATAATATTGTAAAACCTTAAATAATTTTATTCTTGAAAACTAAAACTATGTAACTTATATGAACTGTTTAAAAGTCTGTAAGGATCTCAAATCCATTGCCTCAAATAAAAATTTCTATAGAAAATGCCACTTGTATGTTTCAGCAAATCCATGCACGGCGTAATATTCTATACATAAATCGAATTGATTTAGTAAATGGTTCACTAAAATATATGTATAAACTTGACAAACCATAGCATCTACTTAAATAAAAAAAACACTTTTCTAAAACTTTTATAAAATTTTTGACGCATTTTTCGGTATATAACAAACGAAATTTATTCATAAACAAAAATCGATTAAAGTTTCAATTAAACCAGCAATTTCTGAAACATAAATCATAAAAGAAAATTTAACTTACAGTCTATGTTAAGAAAAAAATCTAACTTAAGACTTACCAAAAAAAAAAGTAAATAAATGAAAATCACGTGGCAAGGATAACCCAAATTGAAACAAACATACTTTCATATTTACAATTTACTACCAGTAAAAATAAAGAAGAAGAAAAAAAAGAATAGAAAAACATATCAACTACTGCCAACCACATGCACATACAAAAACACATTGAAAAGTTCTCTTTAACAACATTTGTTTTTTGTTTTTGTAAAAAGGATATAAAGGAGCTGAGTAGGAAGAGGCTGTAATAGAAGTAGTAGTACTTGGCAAGTGAATGCGTAATAATGGCGCTAAAGCCCTGCTATTATCCTTTCACACGCAGTCTATACATTGCAACTACAAGAACAACATTAACTACAACACCAAGTTTTACTAAAAGATCCTGCCACATACACAAAAAGACAGACACCAGTCAGCCTGCCTGCCTGCCAGCCAGCCTACTGCAAAATAACTTTGAAAGACACACAACCAACAGTAGCTGCGGAGGAAAAAGTCAATTAAAAAAGTTAAATAAATCATAACCTTGGCAGTTCTTTACTCTTATAACAGTACTCTAATACACTAGTATTTGCCTTACACTGCTGCTTCTTCTTCTTCACTCCACTCCACTCCTTGACTTTTAGTTCATTCAAACATGTGATTTGATTGCGGCGTGCGTAGTTCATATTTTTCAAAACCATTCGAGATGAAAGTTATGAAAAACTAAATTTAGGATTTTATTTTAAGGGTGGCTGAAGTTTGGTGTTTTTTTTTTTATTTATTTGTTATTTGTTGGTAAATACTATATTTTATATTTCTATTCCTGCACGTTTGTTGGTGTTTGCTTGCAAACAATTGTGGCAAGTGTTACAACAATCATTCTTCTATTTATTACATACTTTAATGTCTTTCTGCGTTGCACCCCCTCCTATTTTGCCACATAATGAACTGCGTTATGATGTATGGTTTGAAATTTTACATTGCCCATATTGTTTGCGGTTTACACTGATTGTTTTTGTTGGTTTTTTTCTCCGTGTCGACATCTAAAACTTTTTCGACAATTTTTTGAATCCTTCCGTTGGATGTGCACTGCTGAATAACAATAAAAAAAAGTTAAATGAAACAAAAAAGACTATGCTAAAAGCATTTTAAGATGACCTACACAAGATTATAGGAAATCTTTTTGACGATGAAGATTAACGTTATCGAGCCAGTAATGTTGTTTTGACGCAGACTACCGCACCGTAATTTTCTAGAGGTAATCTGATACTGACTAACATGCCTGATTGATTGATTAAAACTAATTTATTATGGCAAAGTTTAAAGACGTTATAGCTTATTGTTACTGTTATTGAAACTGTCGGCACCACTACCGATATATTAAAATGCTACCAACAGACACATTTAGAAACTTTAATCTTTTCCCTAGCAACACATTACCCGAAATGTGCAAGTGCAAGGCGGTATCTCGTATTATTTCAGTTACCCAAATAATTGGCAGTGATGACAACTGAATGAATTATACGAAAAAAACAGAGGTTTTTAAAGCAGATTTTAAAGCCAGTTTTATAAAAAACTTTGTTTTGAGCGCCAGATTCCCTGATGCTATCAGTAATATAAGGTTCTTTGCTGTGGAGATACTTAATAATTTGAACACGAAAGGTTATCTGGCAGTAAACCGAAGCAACACAGACTTGCTACTATCGACAACAGAATCCAAGATTTCATGCTCCAGACTACCGCGGTTATTAAACTGTAAACCTTACTTATTATACTAGACTCAAAGCTGAATATTCAACATAGAATTAAGAAAGCTACGGTAGCTTACTACACCTATTGTAAGATGTTCAATGTGAAATGAGGACTTAACCCTGACATGTTAAATAGATTTATACAATTTATATATGGTGAACTGCTCAGTGTTTTGTCAAACCTCACGCCTCTCTATAGAAGTAGCCGGACCACTCCAACATGTATTTTCCACATTAAGCTTTACCATCACCGGGTTGTCCCAAAACACAGTTGACAAAAACGATTCATACCTCTACCTGAATTGGAATTAATAGCACATCGCGAACTAGTTCTTTAGAAGTACGGAATAAAATGAGGAATCGCGCTGCCATTGATATTTACCTAATAGCCATTTCTGTCTACAGCAGAATTAAGCTTGCTGTATCTGTTTGGTAGAGATCGAGAAAATACGGCCATACGAGGATTCCTAATCAACCATCCGATAGGTTTAAATAC
Source organism: Phyto melanocephala (assembly GCA_941918925.1). Lineage (NCBI taxonomy): Eukaryota > Metazoa > Arthropoda > Insecta > Diptera > Rhinophoridae > Phyto > Phyto melanocephala. Next base: position 18,164,760 of record OW799233.1, on the reverse strand, counting down.
CCTACAGAGGGAAAAAGCGTATGCGAAACCTATTAGGTGGTAGTGTTGGGTCCGAAAAATTATCTGATGAATGACTTTTGTATGAATGCAGCGCATTTCAAGCAGACATATTTGTCTTCTATAAAGCTTATGGAATACTTTACAGAAATATTGGCTTTTTTGTCAACAGTCAGGCAGAACTACTGTATAACATCCCTAATAGTCTATATAAAAATGTTATGTCAACTCTGGCTTAACCTTCTGTCATCACTTTAGCTTGGGTGCCTGAGCATAGCGATCATTAAATTAACGCTACAAGGCATATTTCAAGATTTGGATCAATAGTGACTGTTGATTTTGATTTCTCTTTAACGACAGCTTTCGTAGTTGCAGGGAGAAAGAAAAACGGGAAACATTTTTCCACCTTCTCTAGAAGTGTCCAGTCTTATCCGCTAAGAGATAGAGATTTCTGGGCCAATATATCTAAATCAAGTCTTAATGGCTTACTGAGATGTCTCACGGACACAGGTTTAATTAACCATATACTCATTATATCTGCAAAGTTCTGTGCTCTAATCTACATCTCTTATTTCTGGTTACTATATAAATTGCACAAATACTAAGAATGAAGTTTATAAGGGTTAGCTTAAGGCCCCGTTGCTATAGCTATATATACCTAAATTTAGTTTAGTTTCTAAATCTTTAAATAAATAAGTTTATAAGAAATTCCGGGGAACTTAAATAAAAACTGCTTCTAAAGTATGTGTGCATGTATGAATCTCAAAGAAAAGTGTAGCTTCACACCTTCTTTACTGCCAACGTCACCCACTGTCCTCTAAGGTCTTGGTGTCCCCTGTTTTCGCCAACAAAGCTCTGGCAACAGACCTTAGGCGGTATAACCTTAACATCCGCTAGGAGAAAATTCCAATGCACTGTGCTGGCCTGCTGGCATTCCCTGGATCGGATGCTCTGGCCTAATTAGCTATTCATACCAAACTATTTTGATTGCCAAACTCACAACAGAAACTTATAATCAAACCGATAACCCGATGCCGACCCACAGAATGAAACAAAGGATAAGATTAAGATTGTGGCCTTAAGTTCCTTATAGGAACTACATGATAACAAACATATATGTATGTATGAATGTATATGTTTATAATAATTATTTGTTTATTTTTTTTACAAAATTTTCGTAAAATTTTAATTTTATTAAAAAAAGAAAACAAATAAATTCTCTTTTCTTGGAATTTCATTTAATCAATTCTTAACTTATAGAATATTTGGCTGCTTTCAAGCGATCTGATGTTACAAACACACCACATGTACCATACACAAGGGTATAATAACATTTTAAAAAGATTCATTAAATTCCTTTGTTGCAGCTCTTCATAATGATTATGGGTTTAACTTCCGTAAGACAGCAACTTTAACAAGACCATCCTCACCAGCAGCAACTGTATGTAGTTGTAAAACAACTAACAACAACATCATCTTCCGCAGTAGCAGCATAAGCAGCGAACGATTAAAATTATCAAGGGTGGTTGGCGTCTCTAAGTAAATGTATCATGTTTGTTGGGGATTTAATTTATTTTTTCTTCGGGTTTGTTCACTGGTTTATGATAATCACAATGTAAATAATAAATAAATAGCGAGCAACGGTTAAAAATGGAAATCCTGCCTGCCACTTACAACACACAACTGAAATACTCGCAAAGGAAACGCACTTTTGACTTTATTTCTTTTTTCCGGCTACTTTGTTTCCTTTTGTCTTATTTTCGTTATGTTCTTGTTACAGTTAAGCAATCATAACTGTAATAATAACTGTTTCACTTTCATTTGCCAGCTTTTCATATTTTTGTATGAAGTGTGGAAGAGAGGAAGGGAGAAGGGTAAGTAGAACAAAATTTATGAAGTGTGTTACCGTCCGCGTAAAACGCCGTTTAGTCACGTGTTACGCTAAAATCATCATCATCATAATAATAAAAGTCTATGAATATATTTTTGTCTTGTATCTGTCAGATTTTTATTTGTTTATTTGAAAATCTTTGCTTATGGTCTGCTCTATCATTGAAAAGATTTATTTTGTAATTTTAATTTTCGCTTAAAGTCTTTTCCATCCACCCGACGACCTGTTGTAGAGGCGTAACACATGTCTGCTGAACATATATAAAATGTAGTTGTACGAGTGCATGTATATTTGGTGGTTTCTGCAATTGATTTGATAATCCGTGTCATCCATCGTCCTATAGTTTAGGTACCGCCTTAAATCTATTATTAATCATTTTAACAATTTTATTATAATTAAGATTTTTTTAAAGAAAAAAAACAAAAATCCACCTTTATACAATCAGGTTTTTTTTATGCGGTACTTTTTTATGTGAATTTCAATTTATGCGGTTTTTAAATATTCAAATTTTTTTTTATATAAAAATAATATTAAGATAATTGACAACACTGGGCTTTGATTTTTCTGTTAAAGTTTGTGCTTTCTGTAAAGTTTGTAGATTTCTGTTAAGGTTTGTACTTTCTGTTAATTAATGCGTTTCATGCGAAGACCAGCAGCGATTATTTGAAATTTGGGATTTCCCTTATAGATTTTGTAAGCAGGCGACGAAGAAATGTTCTAACGTACGCTTGCAGTTTAGTCATTGGCAGTTGAATTTTGCATTAAATTTAAAATATTTATTGTGGTGGAATTTTACAGAGATTTTTAAATTTTAATTATCGAAGGTGTTGAAGTTTCGTTCCAAAAAGTAAGTGTAATTTTTTTTTATGGTTTCAATGCTAACATAAAACTTTTGGATTCGATTTTAAGAAATTGATATGGAGAAAAATAAGAAAAAACGACAAACGATTTATTTAGAGACCAAAATCGAAATTTTGAACCGCTTAGCAAATGGAGCTCTGGCAGACTACTTTAAACTAGGCGAATCTTCAATCAGAGCCATCAAAAAAAAATTAAATTTCCTTTTTTTATGCGAATTTGGTACATTTTTAATACTTTAATTTCAATTTATGCGCTTTTTTTAAATTCCGGAACGTATCCCTAGTTTTTGTATGGAGCTAGAGTCTTTTTCATGCGGTTTTATGCGGAACGCATCTACCGCATAAAAAAAGACCTGAGTGTATTTTTCATAATAAACATTAAAAAGAAAATGAATTATATTAAAGGATTCTTAATGACAAGAGGAATACAAAAATTACGAATCATTTGCGTTCACGATAATCTTGGCACTGGCTTCGGATTATGAAACAAATTAGTCGATGATGATTTTGGCATGCAAAACGCTCCTATGCGCAGACCCAGTGGAGAGGAAAACATTTTATTAAAACAGCATCTAATCTTTAAATGCATGCCCTTTGTCACTCTTACATCTACAGCGACGAAAGCTTCCTCTTTACACACGGTACGGGCTCGGTAAAAATCATTTAAGTCAAGTCGATTTTCTCTATAAAATTTTTTTAAATATTTTAAGAGTTTTAAGCGATCAAAGTTGCTATTAACACATGCGCAAACAATATGAGTATAACAAAACAAGCAAAAATAAACAAAGTAATGCGTGTTGATAAAATTGTTTTTGCCCAAGGATGTGCATGTGTATGGTAAAAACAAATGCAAAATACAAGAGGAAAAGTAAAAACTGGAGTATAAAATATGTTTTGTCGTTTGAGTTTTTATTTTCTCTTGTGAATTTGACTGTCATATAAATAGGACTTATATTTAAATTGAGGAATAGTTTTCCTGATCCAGTGATTTCTAAGAATGATTTTAACTTTTTTGTGGATCAGCAAAGCGGTCCTAGTTCAGCTAGTATAAATTAGTACGCACTTTTTGCAGACAAAATCATTAAAATTTTAAAACCATATTTCTTAATTATCACCTGCCTCACACCACAAACTCTTAACGCATGCAAAATAAAGCAAACAAACTTTCTAGGTTTTTACTGTTTTAATCTCACTTTTTATTTGAATAAACTTTAATCTTTTATTTAAAATTTAACTCAATTAAAACACAACTCCCACGTTCCAGTTGTAACGCTCTAAGACATTACAATTAAAATCAATTAAATGAAAAGAAAACCATGACACCTACAACAGACCACCCCACCATCGCCACTACAATGCGTAAACTATGTGTCTATACACTACAAGTATCTATCTCCCTAAAATTCTTTACATTAACCTAAACTGTATTATTGGTATTCAGTTTCATTTCCTCATTATTTATTCCATCAACGTTTGCTTGGGAAAATAATACAAACAATATCTAAAAAGTAACAGCCATTCAAAATAACAGAATAACAAAAGGTTAGTAAAACAATTACGTCTAACAAAGTTGTTTTAATTAATTTACTTTCATTAATTAAATCGCATTACAAGCCTAATATAGAAGTCAAAAACAAACAAACAAAAAAACTAAAGTAAAAAAAAAACGAAAAGCGAAATTTGCATAGGATTTTATAGAAAATGTTAAATAAATAAGAATGACAAGTTGAATTTATAAAAACCCAATAACAGCAACAGCAGTCAGTCACATTGGATGAATAAACAAACAATATAAACAGCTGTTTTTACACACTTTCCGGCGCCTGACATTTACCGTATTGAATGAAATATTTTAAATATGGCCGCATTATAACACCACAGCAATGCCAACCAACACATGCAGAAATTGGAATTATGTATCATGGAACGAAGGGAAGAAGCAATTGGAAAAAAAAGAGGAAAGACAATATTAATGCTCATTTAAAATACAAGTTGATAAGATTATCTTGTTTTGTTCAGGCTTTTAATTTATACACAAGTATTCTACTGTTTGTGTTTTGATACAACCAATTAAAATTCTAAACACACGTATTGTTTTCTTTTTATTATTTGTAATACAAACACACGCATATAAATATTTGTCGGTAGTTTTCATAGAAGGAAGACTGATAAGTCACTTTAAAATTTATTTTTATTAATTTGAATAAACTTGCTTTCAAATGTGATTAATTTTTTACTTAAAAAAGTGGTGTTTAAAGGGCTCTTCTAATTGGAGGCAATTTGACAATAATACAAGTTTGTGGGTATTTAAAGGGTGACTTTTATTGAGGTATAGAAGGTGGAATGGAATAAAACAAAGATGCAATTTTCTGCTATTATAAATAATATATGACTTCTGGCATATGACCGCCCCGGAGGGCTCGGAAGTAGCCTAATCTGGAATTGCAATTTTCGATGCCTTTTTCCAACATTGGTGGCCGTTTATCTGTAATAACGCGACGAATGTCGTTTTCTAATGGTATCGTTACTTATGTGGAACGTATAGCTTTGTTCAATTTGTAATAGCTGTTCCGTTATTATTTTCAAAAAAGTGCATTACAATTACCCCACCAGTTTAAAAACCGTACTAAACAGTTGAATATGAAAAGGCGTTGAATATGAAGAGGTCCCATGAACGTACGGGCAGCAAAGCATTCGCCTAAAAGTGTGATGGTATCGTTACTTATGAAAGACGTAGTGTCATATTGTTGAATTCAAACGTCGCCCACATCAATACTTTCTAATTCTGGTCATACAAAAAAAATAATTAATAGTTGCTCCAAAATTATTTTATTCACACCAAACAGTCACACATTTGCGATGAAAAGGCTTTTTAATAATAATTTTTGGATTTTCCGATCCTCAACAGTGACAACTCTGCTGGTTTATGTAGCCTCTGATTTTTAAATGGTTCTTATTACTCAAGATTATTTTTCGATGAAGCTGCAAATTAGTTTAATGCATTTTATGTAGGGAAAGACACAACATTATTGATGGTTGAGTTCTTGTGTTAGCTGAATTTTAAAAGCGTCTACATACGATGTAATGTTGTCTATAAAACTACCAATTCCAAAGATTAACGAAAAAGGGACTAAACCTTGGATTTCCTCAATGCTATGGATTACAACAGAAATATTTTCAATTGCTCTTGAGCGACGTGCACTAGTTTGATGCTTCACTAACTTCTCCCAGCAGCTCAACATTTTTCACCAGTTTCACATTTTGTAAACTGTAGACATTACCATTTTAGTAGTAAGTTTTATTAATTTCAATGCGTTCTTAAAGGGTATATTGTTCCATTTTACCTTATTCCGAAATGTTCACTTGTACTATTGCTGCAGGTTAAGTCTTGACAACTATTTAAATCTTAGGATATTAAAAACGAAATGGCCAGTTAAAACATAAGCGAAATTCACAATCTTGTGCAAAATGTAATATGACCATTTTCTTAAATTTAATTGTAGTCGGCTGAAAAATATTGAAAACTAACACAATTTACAAAAAAAGAAAAAACAATTCAAAAATGCTTCTAAAATTTAAGACAATCTATTGTCATGAAAACGATTTTACATCTCTTCTTAATTCAAAATACCTTGTAAAATTGCCCTCGTATAACTTCAACAACAACCTTTTCTCTTAAGTGTAAATATGTAAAAGAAAAATAATTTATGCTTCAATAATTGTAGTGATAAATAACATAATTAGGGATCATATTTTAAAATTTGATCTTATAAGTATCCCTCACTCTCCATCTTATTAATATAACTAGTTTAAATATTTTATTAATTTGTTTGAAAAATTAGGGTTAAAGTGTAATTGTAATAAAAAGTAAAGGGTTACACCCGCATAGTTAATAATAATACTAATGACTCTGAAACAAATTATTAAATAATTGAGGAATTCCAGGAACAATATTTATACCAAATGCGGTCTTCTCAAATAAGAAGTGAAAGAAAATGAAAAAAGGTGTTTTTATTAAAAATGACGCCATTTATCTTGGCCATGTTTACTGCAGTTTTTAACCAGATGACTTGTGACAGCAAAGAATATTTGTTTTGAGTTCTAAGAATACTCGGAAATTTATTACACAAATTAGTGTGGCATTTTCTTGAATAGCTAATAATAACCTAGGGTTAAGATATGTACACTGAGATAGAGTTCTTGTTGTATTTTGCAATAAATACATATTAAAGATATTCATTATCTCATTACTATAGATTTTGCGAGAATGCTTTTTAATACACTTCTTGATGTTAGAACACTTATTAAAAAAAAACAAGTAAGAGTGCTATATTCGGCCATGCCGAGTCTTATATACCCTTCACAACGTGTAGTCATGCAATAACAATTGTTTGTATCACCATTCATCTCATATAAAATACGTACATACATATACAAAATATCCCATTGCAGAATTATAAATTGAGTTTACGTATGTACGTTTCCAAAAAAAAAAAAAATACAAAAAAAAAATATTAAAAATAAAAAAAAAAAAAAAATAAAAAAAAATTTAAAAAAAAAAATTAAAAAAATTTTTTTTTAAAAATAAATAAAAATAAAAATAAAAAAAATATATAAAATTAAATAAAAAAAAATTTTGGCTCAGCTGGGATTCGATGCCACGTTTACTCTAACCAGTATATATGTATGTTGTTGTTGTAATTGTGAAAAAAAACGATGTGGTCGTGGTTTTTTGCTCATATCTCAGAAAGTTATGGGGCGATTGTGCTGAATTTCAATAGCGATTCATTCCTGGATATTTCCAAGAGATTGATACCATACACAGATCTGAGGAACATATAGTTGCTTCTAAAAGTTGATTTCAACCAACACACGGACAGACGGTCAGGGCTTAATCGACTCCCCTATTCATAAGCTTTCAGAAAATATATACTTTATGGGGTCGGAAATGAAAATTGTACGGAATGACAAAGCTATATATACCCTTGTGCACCACAGGTGAAGGGTATAAAAATAAGGAGCTTACAAGAATTAATTATTTTTATTATTACAGTATGTGAAATGCTAACACTCATCATTTAGTCGCTGCTCTAACATGATCGGTTAGTGGATAATTTTTGAAATTATTTTTATTCCTTCATTTTGAACTTTTATCGCTCATAGATCTATCCATCAAACCTGAAAACTTAGTAAAAAACACATAACTGAATTTACTAGAGCAACGACGATTTGCTTTTATAGAACATCAAACGCATCTGTTAGACTATTTAATATGTTAGTGCTCTACACGATGTGCTGACAGTATTAAAATTTTTAATTTCAACATATGTCAGCAAATGATATGGCAACATAAGAGTTAGCATACAATTTGTATGTATACACGATATAATGAATGATGTAGTCACGAGAACATTTATTTATGCATGTATATGAAAAATAAATTTCACAATTGTGTGCAAAAGTGCAAAATTTACATATTATTCCGTTTGCAACGTGGTTTTATTTCCTTTCAATAAACCGGGATTCCTTTTATTGCAAATAATGATCAGCACTCTTAAAATTTATATTGAAAAATTTATATATATTTAAGCACACTTAAAAAAATTCAATAGTTTTTTTTAGTATTATTCAACTTGATATTCTTAGTCTTATGTAAAACTTACGCCTTGCTGTATTTTCTTATAAAAGATGTCTCAGTAAAAATTCTCTTTTTCATAAAAAAAAACACGTATTTATTTCAAGAAAGTTGTGATTTTTTAATTATTTGTACAGTAAACATTTTTAGAATTAGTATGGAATAAAATATCTCTGAAACGACCCACACGGCCATTTTTCTCATAAAAATTTTCAACGTCTTTTTACAGAGAACTGTCTCTATCTCACAGATATCACATTAGATCTCGAATTTCATGTCAAGAATTGATTCCGTATCGAGATATCACAAAACCAAAAATAAATACATAGTACGGCATTAAATCGCATAATTTTGGTGGGCAGATATTTTGTTCCGGAAATCGTTGCAAATAGATTTTTTCATGCCTAGTGTGTCAGGTGTCGCCATCTTGCTAAACCCACATGTCGTCTAGATCTATGACATCCAGTTGAGGCCACAAGAGTTCTATAATTATGTTCACATTCACTCCTATTTTGACCTTATCTTTAAAGATAAGGCCCAATCAAGCCGTGTATACCAAATTCGCACCAGACAGTTGCTCATATTAGGTGCATTTGCTTATAATGAATTTCATGAGCATTCCCTGAGCTCCCAATTCGACAAGTGTGTTGTGTGTTCCCAAAGCCCTTAAAATGAAAATGCGCCTTATTTGAGAATATGATTTTTTCGAAAAATTGGCATTGATTTTAATTTGCTCCATTAGCTGGTTGGAGCTTCTGAATAAACTGAATATTATACGCATTAAGGTGAAGATATTTTGTCAAATTTCGCTGCGTAGTGATTCGTGCAACTTAAAGTTATTAAGAACGATGCCGTTTTATCGGCGACACTCTCGTTTTCAAGGTCCCCACCGGTACGTTGACGCAAAGGAGTCTTACTGTCCAAAACTGATACAGTTTCTTCAATTTTGTTAATCAGTCTTCAAACACATTTGATGCACTTTTTTGGCTGATATTTTTTCAAAGTTTGCTAGCGGTCTCAGCATAACTTTCCAAATTTTTATTATGAGTAATCACAATTATGACGCGTTATTCTTTCACTCATTTAATATTAATCGGAGTAAACATATGAGACAGTTTGCAATTTTCAGAGTTTCCACTTCCACAAAAAATATAAAAAAATTACACTAAATTAAAAAGTGCATTCTCACTGAGTCACCTTTAACAAAATTTAAAAATTTTATTAATCTACTTTAAGCTTTTTCTTGATAACTAATTTTATACTATTTATTAAGAACGTCCCCTCGATGACAAAACAATATCCACTGATAGTTCAACTCATTAAAGTTAACATCAAACTAATAAAAATTTAAATTATTGTTCCACATGTATAGAACACAATCTTTGGTCGTTTTTAATATTTTACCATAAAAATAATATTAAAATCAATAAAATACATAAAACGATCAAAAGTCTAAAGATACTGAAAAGGAGTCGGTGAAATCTCAACAATACGACGAGTGAAAGAAGACAAAATATACAACAACAAAAAATAAGTTGCAATACAAAACGTTTACAAATCAGTGATACTTATGAGTTTTGTTTTGTTTTGTTCTTTTTTTTTTTTAATTCAACTTTGTTCAGGCTGTAAAATCTCCATATGAAACGACATAAGGAAAATGTTAAATATTATTAATCCCGAAAAAAAATTAAGAATAAAAAAACAGTTTTAACAGAAGAGTCTTCTTCTCTGAAGAAAAAAAGCAAAATAATATAAAAAAAAACTACAAAAAAATGAGAACCTATAAAATTTAAAATTGATTGTTCAATTAATCTTAAAAAACTTGACAACGGGTGTCTGGACGATGTCTTCCTTGGTATACTGGCCCAAAAACACAAACAGATAAAACAGGGGTTTTTTTTTGGTTTTTATGTTGTTTGTGTTGTTGGGGACTCATAACAAAATCAAACCCTGGAATGAACGAAAAACTTAGCTACACGTGGATCATTTGGTTTGACCAAAAAAAAGAAGCAACAACGACTACAGAAAAAATACTCTAAAGGCCACAAACAAAAGGGGACACCTTTTTTCAACTACATCATATTGCATGCTGCATGCTGCACACATCTTCACATCAAGTGTACCTTTGTTTTCATTCTTTTATTATTTCGTTTTGAATATAAGTAGGTATTGAATATTTTGTTTTTGTTGTTTTACATTTTGTTTTTTCTTTTATTGTTCTCGCTTTTTTTTCTTGTAACGCCAGTACAATACGAAGTAAAAACATTGACACACAGTTACACAAACTATTTTTTTTAGTTTTTGTTGTGGTATTTTGTATCTCCAAAAGTTGATCCTTTAGGTTGCAAGGGAATCACTGCTAAAGCTGCAATAACAACAACTACTAAACTAATAATGCGTGTGAAATTTTTCATCCACAGATGATGACGAGTTTTTTTTGCTAAATTTTGAACGTCGACTGCTTATTTTATGATTACTATGAAAATACGAGGATCAATTGAAATTTATACAGTTAGTACTTTTAACGATTTATTAATTTTTTTAAAACAAATATTAATTTCCAGATAAGACTTTGCTCCCATAAAATTTGGTTGTATTAAAGTTTAAAAACCTATTTTTTAACATCAAATTTCTATAAAAAGCCTAATTGTTTTTTAATAGACCAAAGCTAAAGAAATTAGGGTGTTCAGGTGTTTTTGTGTTACATAGTACTTTTAAGTTTAAACCCAATTACAGCTTTTAAATTAAAATAAGTATGTAAAGAAGTTTCTGGATCCATTTTATATCTAGCAGAAGTCACAGAGTTGCCTTTAGAGCACAACTGCAACTTGTTTAGCATAAGCCTTTTATTAAACTTTCTGAAATATTCGATTGGAAGTCGGTAGCAAATCAGCCAAAGTGGTGTAAAGGCTGCTGAGATATAAGCAAAGACACAATGCTGCCTCTTCTTATTTTCCATATTTTAAACACTTTTCAGTTCTCGAATAATATGCAGACCCATATGTATAATATAATTTATATGCAAATTAAGCCACTACGGCTATTCGTAAACAAATCAGTCACTAATCGGCCAAGTTATAGGCAAAAATAAGTTATAAAAAAAATTTGGTTTAAAGAATTTATTAAGTTACTAAATCTCTTTATTAATTTTACAACACGATAGTTGTAAGCAATAGTCCTAAAAATTATTTCTAAGAAACAATAAAAAAAATTGTATTGAACTTGCTTTGATTTATGCTTTTACACTTTTATTAGGTGTATATTAATATTTAAGGTGCAGCCGAATATAGTGCTCTTTCTTGTTTAACTTTTTAATAGAACCTCGTATGAGAAACTTACTCATATCATATCTGAAGTCAACTTTATTAGCACAATGCAGCCGAGTCAACAAATACACTCGTGGTCGTGCAGCCAACAAAATATTCTTCGTTAGCTGGAACATTTTTCATAAATTTTTTGATCGTCAATTAATGTCGAATATTTTATGAAATCGATTCCTTTTTATTATGATTTCGTTTAACATACATACGAATTGGAGAATGGCACATATTTTCGTTATGCTTAACCCGTGTTAAGACGGAAATTCTTAAACGGTATAAAATTTTGCAATACATTTTACATCACTGTTGTCTCACAAAACTTGTAGATGTTTTTAATCAATGACAATCTGCAAGTTTGGTTATATAATATGATTTTATAAAAAATAATTTTCAACTGGAGAATGAAATGATTTATAGTTTTGCTTAATCCGTTTGAAGATAAAAATTTACAACAAAATAAAATACAACTTTGCAATGCAGTTTACATAGTTGTCCCCTTATAATAATTGCTAAAGCTTTCAATCAACAACAATCTGTTAGTCCATAAATAAACACTCTGTTAAGAATGGGTTAAAAAGCTAAAACATAAACAATATTGTTTGAGCATGTATGCAGTTAGTTAAAGTGAATATTTCAAAGATATTTTGTGGTTTTTAAAAATGCTTTGTCATAAGCAGCAATCATTACATTTATATTTTAAAAGTTTATGAGGTTTGACTTTTCGTTTATTCCTACCACCAGATAAAATATACAAATAAAAAATCTTAATGAAACGCAGGATATTTAAGATTTCAATTTGTCTTTAGTAGTTCATTTAACTAAAAAAAATGGTTTTTAAACAATAAAACTGATCATCAGCTTCTTAGTTTGTAGTTAAAAAAGCGTGAGACTCATTTACAGAAACAGTTCCACAAGAAATAGTGTCGCCAAAATTACTTTTTAGTACAAATTTTTATAGACTTTGGAAACGAAACAACAGAAACAACATCTTAAAAAAACAAGTCTAAAACTCTAGCTAGATGTAACTATAACAACGATATTATTGCTGTACAAAATGAAATCTCTACTTTTGATCACATTTTAGCGATTTTATCTACAACATCATCTGCAGCATCTGTCGGTTTTGTTCTTTTGAGTTTTAGAATGTTTTCTCTCCTTTTTTTTCGTTGTAGAATTTTAATTTTCAACCTAAGCACACTTTTTTTTAGGGAAATTTAATCATTTTATTTATCAGTTTGTTAATTTGTCTGCTTGAGTGTTTGTGTGTGTTTTTTTTTTAGATTCTCCTCAATTTGTATTGTATTTTGGTAACGATCGAAATTATTGGTTGATTTTCTGTTTGATTTTATCATCAAAAGTGGCGCAAGTTTGAATCGAGTATCTTTTTGATTTTTATTGCATTTAGTTAATTCGTTTTTATTTTTATTTTATTTTTTTTTTCTTATTCTGTTTTTAATCGAGCTAAACAGACAACAAACTAACCGACACCGTCTACCAGTGGACTCCTTTGAATGAGTGAGTGTGTCACCGTGTGTTAATGATGTTGAAGATCATGTTTTACATGATATTTTATTGTCGTTAATTATCATTATCATTACGATCAGTCACACAACAACATTTACCACAATTTGTTAATGTTAATGTTGTTGTAATAATTATGTATGGCGGTCTGACGCCAGCCGGAGTTATGTTTTTTAGATGTAAATAATAAAATCAAGTTGTTGTGGTACGAGCGTCATTAAAGGTCAACATTATAGTCCTCATTAGCCCATCATTGTGTCTCGCTGTTGTCGAGATATAATTACAACTATTTAGATAATTTTTTTAAATCCTTTAAAGCAAACCGGAGGTGACGTACGTATGAACTTAAATCAATGTATAAATGAAATTCTATCACATTTTAGTTGCATGTAAAGGCATGCAAATGATAAATATTTTGCAAATTTTTATTTAAATAAAAAAAGAGAGCAAACAAATCTCATAACATTTTTATATATAAATCTAATTACTGCGTCTTAATACAAAGCACTTCCTAAAACCATAAAATAACTTTAAATTCCTTTAGAATTTAAACCCATCGTGGACGGAGTTATTATTAAATCTGATTATTTGATTAAACTGGCAGATTTTTTTTATTTAAAGTCGACAATACTGGCTGGCATCACCGCAAGCATCATATGTTTTTTCACCATCATTTTTTTATGACGTCTAAATTAGCCATTCCTATTTTAAATTAAGCCCGTCAAATGACGCATCAATCATCTCCTTCGTCCACTTTAAGGCTTCTTGTAAAAGAAGCTTTTCTGAAAAAGGTTGAAGAAAAACTAGGAAAAAATATTTTCCTTTCAATAGCCACCATATTGGACCCGAGGTTCAAGCGTATTCTTTTCACTTCTAAACCAGCTGCCTCAAATGCTATACTAAAAACAAGCGATATTATTCGCTCAGAACATAGTAAAAGGCAACAAGTTTTTCCCACTTTAAGGTCTATTAACAGAAGCGGAAAGACAGGGATCACATAGAGCAAAGAGTACTTCTGATGTCCATATCCGATGAGTACTGGTTTAAATAATATGTAAGCGCAAGGTTATGAATTCGTAACTCATTTGATGCCATTTAAAATTTTGACATTTATTTTGTTATAACTTTAATATGGGGAGCTGACAATATTTTTTATTGAGTTTTTTTCTTTCTTTTTTATACTCTTCACCTGTGGTGCACAAGGGTATATATAGCTTTGTCATTCCGTTTGTAATTTCTACAATTTTCATTTCCGACCCCATAAAGTATATATTTTCTGAAAGATTACACTAGGCAACAGCCATTTTGTTATTTGGTTCTAGCATACTTTTTCTCATGGATTTGGACCTACTGAACACGAAAATGAATTTTAAAAATTTTTCTGTCGATTGGTTTGCGAGATACAAATTTTTTAATTTTTTTTTTTAATTTTTGGAGGTACACTTACTATTTTGAGCATATCTTTAGTCTTCTTTGACCTATTTTATCCTACTACTACTCAAATTAAAGACAATTGAGCCGTCTACAACTTATTCTCAAAAAATTTTCAAATCGGGTTAGTAGTTTTGATGTTGGCGGCTTAAAAAGGTTAAAAAACTGGGTTTTTTTAGTAAAAATGTGGCTGAAAAATTCATATAAAAATTCATATAAAATATAAAACGCGATGTTAACAGCGATTTTAATTTTTTTACGTATAGCTGACACTTTTCCAAAGAAAATAAGCCCTTACTTAACAAAATCTGATGACAAATGGCCGACTTATTATTTTTTTGGTAAACGACCGAAATTCCGCTATTTCACGATTTTTTGATTTTCATTATTTGCACAGCTTACCTACCCAACGCAAACGAATAAATACATTTGAACTTAATTTAAAATAAACAAATTAGTCTTCGTATATTATTTTTTAATTTATTTACAGCACTACATGCTCATACATATTTAAACATAAGGAGACACGGTTATCAATTGCATTTCAAAACTGTCTGTGAAAGTGTAAAGAAGTTAATATTTAGAAAACGCAAGGAAGACAATGAGTAAAAGACTACGTGTGTTCGAGTGTTTGAACGATCCAGACAATTTCTGCAATGTTTGTGGCCAGTTTATAAAAAAAAATCACGCACACAAGTTTACTCCAGCAGTACAATTGCACTATTTGAATTATTTTGGTATTTCACCAAATATCACAGAACCATGGACACCTAAGTCGCTGTGTGATCTTTGCTATATAATCTTAACCAACTGGGCAGCTGGCGGAAGGTAAGAATTTTTATTTAAACACATTATACATAGCGAATATAGTAATTTATTTTAATTTTAGCCGCCATATGAAATTCGATACACCAATGATGTGGAAAAAGCCGCTATGCCATTCCACAGACTGTTATTTTTGCCTCACCACAAACAGTGGGGTAGGAAGATTTTTTAAATGGAACTACGCTCAAGTGGGATCGTTTGCGCTTCCAGTACCACATTCGCATGATGTGCCATATCCAGTGTGCCCTGGTGCATCTCTTCAAAAAGCAGAATCGTCAGAAGAAGAGTCCGAGTCAAATGCAAGCGAATTTGAGCCGGGTGCAAAGCGAAAATTACTGTCACAGGCCGAACTAAACGATTGGGTGCGCGATTTTGGTCTCACTAAGGAGAAAGCCGAACTTTTTGCGTCTCGGATGATACAGTGTGGATTTGCGGCTTCAGAAGTGAAAGTAAAAAAAAAATTAAAAAATAAAAAATAAAAAATTTGTATCTCGCAAACCAATCGACAGAAAAATTTTTAAAATTCATTTTCGTGTTCAGTAGGTCCAAATCCATGAGAAAAAGTATGCTAGAAACAAATAACAGACAAAAGTTTGTTATTTGTGACCTAGTGTTATGAATAGGGGAGGAGAGATTAAGCCCTGACCGTCTGTCCGTGTGTTGGTTGAAATCAACTTTTAGAAGCAACTATATGTTCCTCAGATCTGTGTATGGTATCAATCTCTTGGAAATATCCAGGAATGAATCGCTATTGAAATTCAGCACAATCGCCCCATAACTTTCTGAGATATGAGCAAAAAACCACGACCACCTCGTTTTTTTCACAATTACAACAACAACCTACATACATATTGGTTAAAGTAAACGTGGCATCGGATTCCAGCTGATCCAAAAAAATTTTATTTTATTTTATTTAATATATTATTTATATTTTATTATTTTTTTTTTATATATTTTTTAAAACAATTTTTAAAAAATTTTTTAAAATTTTTTTTAAATTTTTTTTTTTTTTGTAATTTTTTTTATTATTATTTTTTTTTTGTAATTTTTTTTTTTATGTTTTTTACATATAAATACATACGTATTTTATATGAGATGGTGATACAAACAATTGTTATTGCATGAATACACGTTGTGAAGGGTATATAAGATTCTGCACGGCCGAATATAGCACTGTTACTTGTTTTTATACCCTTCACCTGTGGTGCACAAGGGTATATATAGCTTTGTCATTCCGTTTGTAATTTCTACAATTTTCATTTCCGACCCCATAAAGTATATATTTTCTGAAAGCTAATGAATAGAGGAGTCGATTAAGCCCTGACCGTCTGTCCGTCTATCCGTCTGTCCGTCTGCCCGTCTGTCCGTGTGTTGGTTGAAATCAACTTTTAGAAGCAACTATATGTTCCTCAGATCTGTATATGGTATCAATCTCTTGGAAATATCCAGGAATGAATCGCTATTGAAATTCAGCACAATCGCCCCATAACTTTCTGAGATATGAGCAAAAAACCACGACCACCTCGTTTTTTTCACAATTACAACAACAACATACATACATACAGACATGTAAAAAACATACCAAACAAAAAAAATTACAAAAAAAAAAAATATTAAAAATAAGAAAAAAATAATAAAAAAAACTAAAAAAAAAAAATTTTAAAAAAATTTAAAAAAAAATTTTAAAAAAATTTTTTAAAAAAATTTTTTAAAAAAATTTAAAAAAAAATATAAAAAAAAAAATAATAAAATATAAATAATATATTAAATAAAATAAAATAAAATTTTTTTGGCTCAGCTTGGATTCGATGCCACCACATTTATTCTAACGTGTACGTATGCACGTATTTTATATGGGATGAATGGTGCTACAAACAATTGTTATTGCATGACTACACGTTGTGAAGGGTATATAAGATTCGGCACGGCCGAATATAGCACTGTTACTTGTTATTTTATTGTTTTTATTGAATTATTTGCGGAAATAAATATTTAAAATCATATAATAAGTTTGTACATACATATGTATATATATTATGTGTATTTAAGGTTTAAACTTGGAATATTGTTAGGTACTTAAATACGTTTTGATATATCGAAATATCGATGTTTTTAAAAAATATATATCGATACAGTTGAAAAATATCGATACGATAAATCTGTGGTTTTCATGGGCAACCGCGTATGTTCATTTTATATGATTTTGGGTTAATAACGCCATATTGCTTGGCTTAAGACGGCCTTTATGGTTTTAAAAATTTCTCAAATAAGATGGACCCATTCCGATTATTTTAATAGCATAACAACGTAACTTCTATATATGTATATTCAAAAATCGTTCAGCACTAACACGGTTTTGTAGCTCAACTGAAAAATTTGATTTGAAGGCATACGTGGTTGCCCATGAAAACCACAGATATATCGATACATTTTTTCTATTTGCCCATCACAAGCTAGTAAATATAATATATAACAATCACTATATATAATTAAGTAATAATAAAATAAAAAAATACATAAAACTGAGTTCCGTTTAATTTCTGAGAGATTTTTTTTTTACGAATTCTTCTAGAACAAAAAATGTTGCTTAATAATTTACAATTTCCTCTGCTTTTCTATCAGATTTCTATCAGACACGTCGATAAAAAATTTTGAATTTCCCACAAAATGTCTGTCAGAATTCGTTTCAAGTACTTTATTCATATGTTTTAAGTTTGACAGAATTTTTATAAAATTCCTACTTGCTTGTAGGCATTTCTTACAGACATCTGTGAGATGTCGGAAATTTTGCAGGTCCGGTAATAACTTTGATTTTTAAAGGTTTTTCTCGTATTTCCAATATACAAAAAATTATGGGTGTCTAGGCGGACAAGTCATTAGTGTGCCAGTTTAACAGTCTGGCGGTTACGGGTTCGATCTCCGTATATACCACTTGGTATGGTATTCGTTACTCCGTTCGATTAAAAATTAAAATAAAATTTGTAATTGTATTGCAATTAAATATAAATAAATAAGAAAATTTCAACATCAATTTACATCTAATCTATTAGTTTCTTAGATATTCTTTTAGTATCCAAGTGTTATAATTATTACTTTATAATTTTACGATGACATTTAATGCTGCCCCAGACAATTATTTCTATTACTGGCATTACAATCTTTATCAATATGATGTGGCGTTAGCTTTTAATATCTTGCCTTAAGTATTTATTAAATTAATAAAGCTAAACATGAAAATTTAATAACTTTTGTCAAGTTATAAAAATTTTACTGCACAATCGATTTGTATGCAATGACACTCATGCCATGTTTAAGTATTTAGTTGCATTTTTATTGGGTTATTAACACAAAATGTTTACAATGGCCATTAATTACATTAACAAATATGGCTATTTTCTATAAGTTTATATAATAAGTTAGTTTTTACTATAATTTTATTATACTAAAGTATTTTGTATAACTCAAATTGGGTGGGATGATGTTACAATAAGAATTTTAACCAAAATTTCGCATGGTTTTGAATTTACATATAATACACTCTAATAACTTTGTATTGAAAATCCACAATTTTTACCAGCAATTATTTTTAGCCCATAAAATTTAACAAATACTTTCTTTCGCCAATGAAATGTTATAACAATAACAGCACACCTTGTACGTACCACGCATGTTAGAAATTTTTACGATCATGTTGACATGTGTGTAAACTTTATCGTAGATTCCCCAAACAGCGTGTGTATGCGTGATACAATATTAAATGGCGCCTTCAAATTTTACGATTCAAACTACGAACAAAAAGTTTAACGATCATATTTTAATTTAAACCACGCAGGAGTATTAGTTAAAATACGAACAGTGTTCCCCAAAGGTGGGCTCCCTACAAAAAGTGGTACATATAATTATAGAAAAACTCTCTTAAATTCAACACAATTTTAATTTTATAGATGACGAAGTTACGCTGGGCAATAGATAGCTTTATAAATTTTACTCGAACGTTCGGTTTTATCGAATGTATTTCCAGGTTAATTGATGAGAAATTTTTCATGCTGTCCGGTTTTGATAAAATTTTTTTAATAATGCACATATTTATGTATTAAAGGGAATTTTGATTGAAAATCATTGAATTATTTATTTTTGAAGATTACAGAAAAGAAAAAATCTATTTATATAAAAATGAATCCCTTTTTCCCTTGGTCACGGCATCACGCGTGAATGGCTGGACCGATTTCACTAAGTCTTTTTTTGTTGTATTTGTTATTGTTAGGAGAAGGTTCTTATGTCAGTTTCGTGATTATAAAAGTGAGCAGTGCCACGCCCATAAAAAATGAGTTATCATTTTTAGCTACTTGCGCTAGATTGATTTTTCTGAAACTTTGCACACATATTGAGCTGTCATGACTACATAACTTCGTGGTTATAAAAGTGGGCAGTGCCACGCCCATACGAAATAAGTTATAATTTTTAGCTACTTGCGCCAGATTGATTTTTCTGAAACTTTGCCCACATATTGAACTCTGATGATTATTCAATTCCGTGGTTATAAAAGTGGGCAGTGCCACGCCCATACGAAATAAGTTATAATTTTTAGCTACTTGCGCCAGATTGATTTTTCTGAAACTTTGCCCACATATTGAACTCTGACGATTATGCAATTCCGTGGTTATAAAAGTGGGCAGTGCCACGCCCATAAGAAAAGAGTTATCATTTTAAGCAACTTGCACTGGACTGATTTTTCTAAAACTTTGCACACATATTGAGCTGTCATGACTATATAATTTCGTGATTAGAAAAGTGGGCGGTGCCTTGCCCATAAAAAAAGTTATAATTTTTAGCTTCTTGCACTTAATATTCAATTAAAATTCAGAATGCATTTTTATTCATTAAGGGGCGTAGCAACGCGCACCGGGCTTGGCTAGTTTTATTATAAAAATTGGAAAATATTTTTTATACGAATAAAAAAACAGGATATTAACTTCAAAATTTTTAAATTTTTTAAGACAAGATTGCCACTGTTTTTTAAACTTTAAGAAAATTTAACCGTTTTCAAAACATAAATTAAAATAAATAAAAAGTCAAATTGCTTTTAATTTATACGTTCAAAATCAGTTTACAAATACATAATTCAAACAACCTTAATTTTTGAAGAACCGGTTTTCAGTTCTTTAACATGTAAAACTGGTTCAAATAACCGGTTTTTTTTATAAATAAAAATTAATTAAAAACATAAATTGTATGTAGTGTATATTTTATTCAAAATTGAGAAGAATTAAGAAAACATTATTCAAATCTAAAATCAATTCATAAAATAAACAAAAATAATACATTAACAGCGCTACATTCGGCCGAGGCGAATATGATAAAACCGTAAACCATCATGTACACAGTTAAATAACCTTATCGTAGCATAGCCTAGAGTCCATTTTAAATGTTATATGCCAATTTGCTATTTATTTTTCGACGTAATCTTTGAGTTTGAATTTTTATATAGCTCAAGCCTTTTCATTTGATGGTTCTCTCGGTTGTCCAGAAGATGAAAAAACCGATTTTCGTTTCGTAAATTTTAGGAAAAACTTAATAGAAAAAAATTAAATGTGAAAAACTAAATAAAATATTATTTCATGTAAATGTTTTCATAGAAAGTCGTGCTGCGTAGCATGTGGCACCATTAAGTTGAAAAAAATCGATTTCATCCCATGGTACTTTGATTCATTGATCAAATGATTCCACCAGCCTTCCAACTGCACCAAACAGCGCATCTTTCAGGATGCATTAAAAGCTTTTCAAATCAAATTTGGCAATTCTGACGATCTTAAAAAATACGAAATTCATGAGATGAGATGATTCATGAGATTTTTCATAGTAAAATTCAATGATTAAGCATTGTTCGTTTTTTCAGAAATGGCAAACCCTACTGAGTGTTTTTGATGTTGCCATATTTTACAAATCTCTTTTTTCTTTACTGAAAACCAAACAGCGAAAGAAAAAAATAGCCCTTTATTTAGTAAAAGGTAACCCGAAAATATCAATTAGCCATCATTTGTACAACAAAGTTTTGTCAAACAAAAATATTTTACATCTTGCAAAAGAATCACATATTTTTGTTGTTAAACAATTTTCCAAATATAATGAAAGTTTTGCTGCTACACCAATAGAACCGTGCAAAGTGATTATGAAGAACTAAAAAAACGAGAGCGTAAGTATATAAAAAGTCTTACAAGTCCATTTGGAATTGCTAAGCATATGCTTGGTGGTGGATGAATAGAAAGAATGGTAGGAGATCTCTGCTTTAAAGCATGGGTGGGTAATTGTTAAATGTTACTAACGAATTGCCCTCTAAGACTTCACAATATCAATTGCAAATTGTAATTTTATTTTTCTAAATAAAGTTTTCACTGCTACTATTTAATGACTGGCGCCATACATGCACATACGACTTCAAAATGATCGTAAGATTTTAATGCCAATAATTGTAAGTATGATTATTAGCAATAACAATAAAATTTATAATTAAATATTTAAAAATTATTTAAATATCGTAAGATACATTTTTATGGAAATTACTATGAGATTGGGAGATTTTGAATGCATGACTGCAAGTTTTCTTATTTCTTCGTAGCTGTATTTCAAAATTTTATTATTATAAAATTAGATTAAGATAATCCAAATTCTTGTAGTAAAGAAAAAAAACTCTCATTCAAAACTCGTTAAATATGGCAATGTCCTGCCAATACAACTGTGATGTTCATCAAAAATATTAATTTTATAATCTAAGCGATCGCTTTTGTTACAACAACATAACACATAACTTAAAATGATTGTTTGGATTCTTATTACAGCATAAAAGAAGTTGTGGTAAAACCAATATTTTGATTTCAATATTTGAAAACTTTTGTTTTTTAAAATATACATTAAAGAGTTAATCACTAAAAAATGCCATCTTTGTTCCTTCAAGCGTATAGACAAATACATTTCATATTAAAAAATAATTCAAATCGATGCATAACTTTTGACTTTAGTTACAAATAAGTGACGGTAATCATAAAATGCGAATGTAAATGATGAAGCTGAATTCAGACGAACAATATGTTCCATTCCATTTGATTCCATTTAAAATGCAGAACGGGCATGTCTAATGTAAATGATGAAGCAGAATTCAGACGAACAATATGTTCCATTCCATTTGATTCCATTCGAAATGCAGAACGGGCATGTCTATTTTTTTAAAGACTTTTTTCTTATGCTCTGTTTTAAAGACACTCTGTTAACAATGTTATGGTTCAGTTCAAGGCGAATTTTTTTTATCAGGTGGTGGTAATTCTACAACAAATACAATATTAAAAAAACAACATGTTTTTTCTTTTTTGCTTTCGACTGTCGATGTGTCAAAAACTACATGGTTTTTGTTTGTGTTTTTTTGCGCGGGAAGGAGTAATCTATGTAAACATAAATAATATTTGACAATGCAATCATCATTTTTGCAAATAAAAAAGTAGATCAGCTGCGTTGTCAACACCACCTGATAAATAAATTCGCCTTGGTTCAGTTAGTAAAGTTATTCGACGTTATGCATAACAACAAACTATGTGCTAACTAACGAGTTGTTATCTTTCGCTAATAGAAATTTTCGCTTAAAAAAAAATTAACAGCTTGTTAGTTAGCATACGGTTTGTTATTATGCATAACACACATTGGCGTAACTATACCATTCTGGTGGATGCAATTTCCCCCTCCATAATTTTTGGCCCCAAAATTTTAAAAAATCAACTTATATACGTATAAAATTTACTCAGTTCAAAATGCTAAAGAACAACAACCAGAAAATATTGGTACCTACGTCAATGGTTACACACTTCTTACACGTTCAAATAAAAGTTTCTGTATCTTGTTGGTGATATTGATGGAGAAAATATTGGAGAAGTACAAAAAATTTTGTACTCGTAAACTCCTTTTATTTTTCTGATTCTCACATTTATATTTACGCACATGATAATACAAGCAGCGAACAACTTTTTAATTAAAAAATAAAGTTCAAAACAGTATTCAAGAAAATGTGAACTTGTAACGGTCAAACCTAAACAAGAGTTACGGCCGTGGTATTTTGATTTGTTTCATACAGGTAGGGTTGCTATTTCTATTAAAAAAAAAGAGGACGCCAGCATACAAATTGTAGGACATTTGCCCAAAAAAGAGGACACATATAAAAAAAATTAAATTTGATAAAATTTACGACGCCATTTAAAATACAAAAACAAAATTTGTTTTTACGAAAAACTTTATTTACAAAAATACAAACTGAACATATCATTCTGATTTAATGGTTGAAAATAAAAACAAAAAAAACAAAAAAAACAACAAAAATTCATTGCATTCATTATCGGGAATGTACACTTTTAAAAATTTTACATATATTTTTTAACACTTCCAATTTGAACCAATATATTACCATCGCATCTTTTCAAATATTTGTTCAAGAAAAGAAGACGCCTTTGCCGAACTTTTTTAAAATAAAAGACAAGTTAAAATAGGCCACTTCGATAAATAGCGACAATTAAGGATAATAAAACTAATTTTGTACAAAGAGAAGTTTTAAAATTGTACTTTTTCAAAACTAATTGTACGAGCACCTAAATCTTTTTTTATACATTTTGTGACCTGTGATTTAAAGTTTAAATGTAAGAAAAAAACTTCAGAGAAGGTGCAAAAACCCGGACAACCCCGGACATTTGCAAAAAGGAGTTAGAACTGCCCCGGATGCCCTAAAAAAGAGGACGGTGTCCGGGGAAAATAGGACGGATGGCAACCCTACATACAGGTATATCGGTTTGTTTCTCATGTACGAACTTGAGAATTATTGACATCCAAAAAAAGCTTGCCGCTCTTGTTTAGTTTTGGCTATAAGAGGTTTGAATCTAAAATATTTTTTGTTGTTTTATCGATACGAAAAATAACATCAAAAGTAAAATAATTAAAGTATAAATAAAGGCCGTGTTTTTTCGATAGTTTTTTTCAGACTAAATTCTGTAGTCAAATTACGGCATTCAAACAGTGATCACTCTTGAATCCTTGAACTACCCATTGCAGTGCAATATCTCAACAGATCATTCAAAATAACCACAGAAATTTCAGAGACGTTATCCATAATATGTTTGCCTAGGATTTTGTGTCTCTTGGCAGTCAGGGCAAAACATTCTCTGAGAAGATGGAAAAACGATTTCTACTTCTCCAAATCAAGACAGCTGCGACAATAGTCTTTTGCGAAAAGTCAGAGCATATTTCTCTAACATCTAGTGACCTGTCGATACCGCCAGCAACTTCAAAAAGATATTTAAATCTCGGCTCGTAACTTGCGATGTTCGCCTGATATCAAAAAAAATAAGCTACGTAAGCTTGACCACTGTACAATTAACCAGTGTAAGCCACCTGTTCTCGACTTTTTCAAAAAAGTGTTTAGAGATCCTGCTTTTAATAGTTTCCGACGGGATTGCAACTGTATTTGCGTTGGAGATATCCAAAGCAGTACCATTTTGGTCCCTAGTATCCCCTATGCGCAGGTACCCAGACTAGAACAACGTCAGCCAGTATAAAATTCAGTAACACTAACAAATGAATAACTACGTCTTGGTATATATGAGTTATTTTTTTTTATTGGGACCAGGCATATTTATTCATCACACTTTCGTATAAAATTTCGAAAAAAAATATTTTCAAGTGTTGTAAAACCCATTGCCCTAATAAAGTGTCAATATATTAAAGAATTTCAACTTTATTAAATTTCAATGTAAAATGTAGGAATTTTTTTCAATAAACTAAAACAAAACACATATTCTGACTTTAAAATAGATTTAAATTCAATAATACATATTTGTCTTTAACCATGTTAACATGAAGAAACCTTAACACTTTCGCAAAAAAAAAATAAAATCTATTTGTTTGTCTAATGGAAACCAATACCGTAGAAGGAAAGTAGAAAAACTAGAAGAAGGCCAACTTTAGCAACTAATCATTATACATGAATAATTCCGTATGTGAATGGCATTTAAATTGTCAACTGATATAGAAAACTAAAAATGAAAATATAAAGTTTTCTTTTATTTTATTTAATCTATTTCAAAGGGAAAACGAATAGTAATAGAATATAATGCTAAAATATGTAACAAATATACCACCCAAAACAGGACAACATTAGGAAGTAACAAAGCAATGATCATGATTTTTTTTGTCTTAAACTTTAAGTTAAAAAAATCAAGAATATAATATTTTATTTTTTGTTGTTGCTTAGAATGTATAGACAGGTTCATTCTCCCATAAACCGGACACAGCGGGTTGTCAAGTTCAAGACAACATTCTGACCACACCATACCAAACAACCAAGAACTAATTTCTCTGTTCGCTTCATCATCGTCGTCTTTAACTTCTATGAATGCCTTACATACCTACACAGAATGGTAATGTTGCAAGTGTATCATATGGTTTTTGTTGTTGTTATTTTTGTGGTGATTTGTTGGTATATGGGTTAAAAACTTCAATGTCTGTCGTCTTCATTGCTGACTTTGCTGCTGAATGAATTAAACTCCTAAACCTGTGAGTTCGTTTGTTTTTATGTTGGACACGCTTAATATGTATGCATGGGTTTGTGTATTGGTGTCTTAGTTTATATGATTATATTTGCAGCCATTGTTGTTTGTGAAGGAAGAAAGATTTGTTTGCACACATGTAACCAGACAATTTTTTAGCAATTAAAGTCCAAACATGTAAGACAATATGCATTTAAATGTCATTTTATTTTCTCCACTATACATGCCTAACACAAATTCGCATACACACACACACTCACGCTCTCCCATAAACACAACAAAGGTGGAGACATGTTAACCAACCAAGAATCAGCACATCCACACCGACCTCCACCAATGTCTGGCAATTTTGTTTGTGAAATATTTGAATCAGTATGTGTATTTTAATGTATGTAGTAATTTACTCAAGTAAATAATAGTAGTTAACAGACAACACCATTTTCAAAGAACTTTAAGAATTTAAATAAGTTTTTGTGCAGTAGAGGTTGCCATATTGCCACATTTGTGGTTGAGGAAACCAACATGCAATTGCATCTACAATATCGCTATTTGATGCATTTAATGAGTTTTAAAACTTCATTAAGCTATAGTTTTTTCTTTAACGAGGCTGGCATAAAGGGGCCTTAATTACTGTCTAAAATTAATGACACTGAGGAAAGACGTTTAGCAGCCTTATTCTGTAATTCGCTAAAAACAAATCTCTATCGCTAAAACTCGTTAAAAATATATTAAAAGAATATATGTATATATTAACCAAGAATCTCTAAATATATCTTTTAGAGTTTTAGCGATAAAGATTTAATGAGTTACAGCATAAATCTGCAGATTAGAGGGCTTAAACGTTGTGTTATTTCAATGAACAGTGATCAGAAATGGCTCAGTAGCATACAATTATAATTCTCATTACAAAATTTACATTTTATTGTTAAATTTGTATTAACTAATTTTTAAATAAGTAAACGAATATAAAATTTTATATTTAATCTAAAACATGTGTCCAAATTTAGAGTATCAATGGTCAATGAAAATCGCTACAGGGAGATGATGCGAAGCTTTAAGTGGCGGAGTATTTTATGATTTAGATATAAAGAATATGTGGTTTCAACAGGATGGTGTCACTTGCCACACATCAAGAGAAACAATGGATGTTTTGAAAGAAGAAAATCGCACTATTTATCGTAAAAGGCAAGTGAATCGTCCATTAAGATCGTGCGACTTGACGCCTTTAGACTATTTTTTGTGGGGTTTTTGTGAAATCAAAAGTAAACAGCAATAATCCCACAACAGTTTATGAACTAAACACTTTCAATCAAATATCAGCAGTTTTTTGAATAACGTGATTGAAAATTTTGGTAAAAGATTGTGAGCCCGCCAAACCAATAGAGGGAGATCATTTTACCGACATATTTTTAACCGAAACCTATTTGTAATAAATTGAAATAAAAATATTTTTAAAATGTCAAAAAAATCTTTTTTTATTACAATTTAAATGCTGCCTCATATTTCGACATTCATTGCAATTGACATGTTATAATCTGGCAACATTTTATTGCCCATACCATACAAAAAACCTTGCAGAATGTATGTATATATGTACTTGGAATATCTGGTTTGCAGAAAAATCAATGAAAGTCATTTATTGTCTTATGGAAACCATTGCTTTTATACTAACTTTCTGCCTTAAGAATAATAATTCTTATTCTTGTGTTTCTTTTTAGTCATTTGGTAGACATTTGAGAAATTATAGTGTTTCTTGTACTTTGTTTCTGTTGTGGTCAGTAGAAAAACAGCTTGAGTAGCTCTTAAGTCCCCCCAGCCAAGTGGTATTAACGATCGATTTTTTTTTTGCAAGTTTGTTGTATTTGTTGTTTTAAATGCTATACCAGCCATTCTGCCAGTTAGCCACTAAATTCAAATTTCGCCAACAGGGATGTCGATTTTGTAAAAAAAAATTTATTTATAAAAATTTTAAGGAGCTATGTAAGTATAAACAATTTTAATACAATGAAAGGTGGCCAAAAATTAAAAAAAAAAGTTAATTTTTCTGTTATAAACAAGAATTTTTTTTGACTATTTTTCTATGAAATAATTTTATATGTGACGAATTAGTTGTTTTAATTAGTACACGGGCTGATCGGAAACGAGAAAGCCGACAAATTATCCAAAATGGAGCTCTTCTGAGTACTATAACTTCGGAGAACGCCAAACCCCTTAAACGATTTAAGGATGAACTTAAACGTTGGGCAATGGAAGAACATGTCAGAAAATGGCAAAGCACTGATGTCGGTAAGGTGACAAGAACACTCTGGGGTGACCCAAATTTTGGGAAGTCAAAGGAGATTCTGAGACTAAGTAGACCTACACTTAGGAAATTAACCGGTGTAATTACAGGTCATACGGAGTTGAGAACTCATCTAGCTCGCATGAGATTATCTGAGGAGACGACATGTAGACCTTGCGAGGAAGAGGATGAGACTCTGGTACACTACCTCTGTCATTGTCCTGCGTTTGGGCATATTAGGCGCGAAAATTTTACAGTGGATACTATGCCGAACTTGGAATACCTGGGGAACTCGAACTGGAGATCCATAAGGCGTTACATTGAGGGGGCTGGGTTCTTGGACTAGTCCGTTATTTATGGGAAATTATGTTTATGGTTTTTTTTTTTTTTGTTTGGGAATTCCGTTTTCCACATGGAGCGCACAACATGCCAACTGGGCATAGGTGTATACCTGTCATGGGTTTGGGCTTTTATTGTCCCTCCTTTTCAATCTAACCTAACCTAACCTAGTACAATTAAACTTAGAGCCAGTATTGTAGGAGCAATACTTAAGGGTAACAGTAAAGAAAAGGCTGATTTATATTATGCTGTATAGCCAGGCAACCAATGGTTCGTAAGAGCTAAGCTCAGGAGCAGTTCGACACCCAACGAGCTATGCCATATTGAGTACCTGGCCATTAAGCAATCAACCAGCCTGACTGTGTGGATAACACAAAGGCTTAAGATATGTTTATAGAAACACTAATCTTTCTTGGTTTTTCAGAATATAATGCATAGAGAACTAGTTTTTTTATCGCGAAAAAAAATCAAAAGCAATCTTCGCTTAATGTGAGTGATCTCAAATACAGATGGGCCTGTAATATTTCCGTTGAATATATATTGTCTTATTTAATATCAACAACAACTGAGATGCTCGCACAAAAATTTAAAAAACAAGAAGCAAATATTGTTTTTAAATAACTACACTTTGAATTTCAGAAGAAAGCAACATAGAAAGAATGATAGATAGGACAAACATTTGCAAAAGTACCGTTACCGTATAGAGAATTCACAATAAAAGTAAAAAGCCATATTTGGCGTTGTATGCGGTATAGGGTTAATATCGGCCAGCTGTCTTTATTAGCTGTCTCATACTATTTAGGTGAACCTAGAGCCATACTACAGACTTATTGGTTGTGGTGCTTTGGAACTTTTTGAATTATTGTATACAAATGCTGTAGCATACATAGTCTTGAAAATAAGTCAGCCACCTCTATGAGACCGATTAGATCATAGAAGCAGTGTTTTTTCCAGAATCCGATTCAGAATCTTAAGCCTTGAAGATCGCCTAGAATGTGATGTACCGAGTATTTCTCCTTCCCAGCGGCACAACTTCTGTATTAATTGTTGTTGGGCATTGTGCCCAGTGGGTGCTTCTACTCAAAATGCTTTATTTATTAAATTGATTATATTTCTTCTAAATTTAAACACAGTTCTATTTACCGAAATTTCTACTTATGTTCTGTAAGTTATTCTATCAAGCATCCACTTATCAATCACATTCGGGAGTTTTACAAAATGTACCTTAATATCGTCTGGTGCTTCTGGATCATTTAACATGGATCCTTCTTCTATGCATTCGTCAATCTAATCAATGCTTGTGTATTTATTCCAATTTGATAGCGGTCCTAATTTCCGCCACTCTCTTAATACTTTAAATATCGACTTCCTAAGCTAAGTTGACTTTAATCTTGGCGTAGAACACAATACAAGAATTCAACAGTCTAAGTTATTCCACAATGTTGACGCTATCAGAGAATATTTTCTGACAATTGACATTTTCTGTATTCACGCCAAAGTAGAAGTTAGTAGTATTTGATTTTCGTAAGAAAGTAAATAAATCCTTTTATTTCTAAATATATATTGTGATTGTTCCTAATACTAATACGTAATCTATTTTCATAAGTCATTATATATCCATTTGCTTTCAGAGTATCACGTTTCTGATTATTGCGTCTGAGGTGAAATATTCCTATTCATTGAGTTATAAAAAATTTTTAACTTTAACAGAGATATTTTGATTTCTTATGAGCTGTAGTTTCTATTTTAATCATGCAATAGAAAACCATATCAATGGCTTAATACGAAAAGGTCGTATCTTTGTTTTTTATAACTTAACCGGAGAAGAAAAAAACTTAATAAAACTAAAAAAATTAAATTTCGGTTTTTTTTTAAATCCATTATTTTTAATCATGTCTTACGAAATTTTTCACGAGTTAAGCATTTGTTAGTGGGCTACCGAAAAGCGTTAAAGCCGACATTTCAAAAATAAACGAGATACGCTATTTTATTTGCCAATACATCTACTAATCTCATTTTTTCTTACCTTTCGGCGCGAACACAATCAGTTTTTATTAATGACTCTTGGTCAAACTCTCTATCTCTAACTAAGGGAGTGCCACAGGGCTCTATTTTGGGGCCACTTCTTTTTTCCACATATGTAAATGATTTGCCTGAACAATTATCCAATTGCAAAGTCCACTTGTATTCTGTAAATACTGAAATAAGCAAAATATACGTATGGGCTTCTGCAAACGGGCATTATTATATGTAGGAAAAGTATTGCTCATGCCATTGTTCCCACCATTGCTGATAATATTGTCATAAATGGTGAGAAGATTGAGATTGTGAAAGCAGCGAAAAATTTGGGAATAATTTTTAACAATAGTCTCACTTGGAACGATCATGTGAACTCTTTAGTTGGTAAGTCCTATATTAAGTTATGGTCCCTTTGGTTGACACAATACTTTACCCCATTGAGGATAAGACTTCTTCTTGCCAAGACATATCTTATTCCAAGTTTAATTTATGGATGTGAACTGTTTGCAAACTGTGATTCAGTTAGCAAAAGAAAATTAAATACTTTATTCAACAATATTCTGAGATATGTGTATGGTATAAGACGTTTTGATAGTGTTTCATTCGTTTCAAACAGTCTGTATGGAGTCTCTTTTGAAAATCTTTTGAAAATCCGAACACTTATCACTTTAGCAGTGATAAACACTGAAACCCCCAAATATTTATTTGAGAAGATACGTTTTTTTCACTTTCAAAGGAAGCATAATATTGTAATTCCACGACATCAAACCTTAGTCTCCGAATGGCAGTTTTTTATTCATGCAGCTCGTCTTTGGAACACTCTACCACTAAATCAACAACTAAATCGTAATGCTAACAGTTTCAAAACGTTTTTAAATAACTTTTTTTCATAATTGCTCTTGTTTTTTTTTTTTTTTTTTTTGATTTATATGACTTATACTCTTTATAATTGTATTTTTTCTTTATTATTTTGTTATAATTATACATATGTAATTAAATATTCTTGTAACATTTTACGCTCCTGTAATTATAAGACATCTTGTTGTACAGGAAATGAAAACAAATAAATGATATGAAATAATATTAAGACATCAAGAAAGTTTATATGCAAAACTTGCGCTGTAAATCTGAGCATATAAGAGATTGAATTAACAGTTGATTGAAATCAGTGTTTTACTATTCAGATTATAATGTATTATTCCGACAGATTATAGTTAGAAAGTTACAGAATAGTAATTTTAATCTTTTCAAGTTTTATGTGAACATTTGTCTATAATAATCCTAAAAACTTTTAAATTTTTTTCTTTTAATTTAAAAATATTGTGAGGTATCATACTACTTGCATCCTTACTTAGTTCCAGCTGGTTGACATATAAGAAGACGCTAAACAAAGCGTGCCTTATAACTTATTTTAAAATCTCGGAAGGCGATATTAAAAAAAAAAGATAAATATGAAACTGATTTTTCCTACCAAAAGAGTAGAAAAATTATAACACAAGATTTCTTCCCATAGAACTTAACTCAATCAGCACAAAAAACGATTTAAAAAAAGTCCAAATCCACTTCTCATAATTTGGCGTCTTAGTTGACAAACCTACAACTTTCTGCAGTTTGTTCAAGCTATTCAAACTGCAATAAAAGCTGAAAAGGTTTAATTTAGTAATTGTGACAATACTATATATCTTTTCTTTCCATAAATTACAAAGTTCTAACAATTTTAATTAAAAAAAAAAAAACTATAAATACATTTACCAAATCCTTAAAAAACTACACTTCGCACAATTACATTTTGGTGACCCACAGACACGTGCATATATTGTTTCCTCTTCGCTGTCATCATTATTATTTCTAATAAAATTTGAATCATTAATGCAATTCGTTATAGCACAGCCAGTTCAAATGGCAACAAAATCTATTTATGAATCATTAGCCAGATTGTTTATACAATAAAATAAATAAAATAAACAAGCGAGAAAACACATCTCGGGGGGGACAACATCACTAAAAGTCAACAACAAGGGTTGTTAAATATGACGACAAAAAAAAAACTTAAATAAAACAAACATGCAAGACACAGTGCACTGTGCCAACCATACAGTGAAACAACTACAACCACATGCTTATTTTCCCATAATAAACACTACACAAACAAAACACAATACAAAAGGTAACGGTGACAGTGGCAGATAAATGTTTGATTTTCGTATTAATGAGCAAAATTCAAATAAACAAACAAACGGATAAAGTTGAATGAGCTAAGAAGTCAAAATTAAATAAAAATGGAATTAAATGGAAATAATGTTTAAGGAATTTGCATTTTTCCTGCTCATCACAGATTCTAACGAGGCTTTAAATAATGACTGTTAATGAAGGGAAGTAAGAGAAATAAAAAACTGAAAATTACAATTTTTATAAATTGTAAGCAGCTCGTCATTAGTCCGACTTTTGTCATTCAGAAGGTGAGGTCAAATAAGTTATTATTATTGACTTCAATATTTTGAACACTTGACTAAGTTAAGGTTTTATGATCCCGAAAACACTGGAGAAATTCAAAGTGTTTTAAATAAAATATGTTTACTCCATTAAAACATGAAAATTTGGCTTATAGCATGTTTCCACGGCAACGATATTTGTAATTCGATGTCTTATTTATAATTCAAAGGCTAATTACGAACCAAAATACATAATTTTTCTATGCAAAATTTTCAAAGCGAATTACTATTTTTGTGAGTAATTCATTAAGAATTACCATCCGAATTATAATAAAATCAGTGTCTTCTCTAATTGTTATCGGTAGAATATCATATCCAGCTGTCAAAAAATCAAAGCAAAGGGAAAAGCCAAAAGAAAAAAGTTAAATTTCATACATACAAAATAAAATGGAAGCAATAAAGAAAATTTTAAAGAAAGTTGTTATGTCTAGAAGACTATTGGCCACATCAAAATTATTGGATGAAACGAAATTGTGTTTAGAGGGTTTGCTGGCAGCACTGGTCCTATTTTCTGGTAATTAAAGAAATAATAATATTATTTGCATACATTTCTTATAAATTTACAATATTATTACTATTATTACTTAGTTTTTGCCTTCATTGATAAAATAATTTTAATTTTCTATATTAAATGTTATATTTCTTAATGTTCACCGCCAAAAAAACAAAACGATAATTTAATAAAAAAAAAACACGAAGAAGAACTGTCAAATCAAATTAACAATATATAGTGGAAACAGAGTAATTCACTTAAGTAATTTAAAGAGCGAATCAAGTAATTGAATGTGTCGTGACAACATGCTATTAGACTTAAGAGTGTGTGTAAGACAAAAAATGTCATAAAAATAACACTTCGCGGATTACGACTAAATTATTGATGTCGGAGACTATTTACATCCGAAATAACAGATAAAACAAATAATTATTCTCGAGTTTATTTATTTTACCATTCGACTAGTTTGAGGACTTCAACACCCAAAGAAGCTCAACAACAAAATTTCTGCAAAACTCATTTAAAGACTCTATTCAAAGAAGATGAATAAGATGTATGATTAATATCTTAATATTTGTCTGTTTCATGGCCGAAATTTTGACCTAGAAAATACTATATAAAATCAGAAAAATTGGCATTTACAAATTTGCAAGCATCGTTACATAAAACAGACTGCTTAGGAATGAATTTAAGCCTAAACCCACTAATTTTCCAAAACTATTATAAAAGGAATTCTAAATTTGTAATTTTAATTACCAATTAAAAAAGACTTTTATCTTTAAATATTCTAATAATATTGTTTGCATAGACTATACGATAGCATAATAAAAATACTGCAAAAGAGGAGAGAGTGCAATTGTCTTCCTTTATTTCAACTCAAATAAGTCTCAATTCTTTGGCTGTCATGGATTTTTCTCAAGTAAAATATGCTGGTCAAACCCCACAAACATTTTTAAAGGGAATAGTTTGCAAATTTTCCAAAGTTTCAACAGCATTTACTTACAAGTTTTATACTCTTATTTATGACTTTCTCATGGGACTACTTCCCCCAAAATCTTTACTAGAATCTCTTAAGAACATTATTACATGGTTATGCAAAAAATTAAAACTTTAGAAAAAACTTAAACAATAAACATAATAATGTCTATGGCAATATTCATTACCAAATATTTTTGTTAAAAATCAAACCTTGGGGGGTGTTAACAGTGGTTAAAATTAAGCCCTAAAATGTTTAACGATAATGTTTACATTAAGGATTACTAACTACAACAATATGTATATTTTCTCGTATTAACTACAACAAACCTCTAGGGTATAGAAAATTACACAATAATTGTTAGCTTTATGCACTTGTTAAGTACTAAATCCTCCCCTTTCTTAAGCGAAAAACTGTTTATTTCTCGAACTGTTAGATTTCGATTACAATGACTGTGATTAATTTGCCTAAACTAAGTATTAAAATAGCGTATAATGGTCATAAGTATGTTTGTAGTTCGTATTATACAATCTATAGTAAATAGGTGTTAGCACCCTGTATGCCAGCATTAATAATAAAACAATTTTCCATCATTTATGTTGATTATCCATCCATCCATTTAGACATTCATCTACTTAATGTTTACATTTATTAAATGACTTTTACTAAATGTTATTATACGAGTAATCACGTTTAATAATGTTTATAAAATTAATTAAATATTTAAGTTAAATCTCATTTTCATGTTATGTTTGTTAGTGTGTGTATAACTTTTAGAAACCTCTCCTTTTCTGCTTCCTTTTTATTCAACTTGTTTTCTTGCCGTATAAACTCACCATGTGGTTGGTTTGAGTTTATATCGTTTGTGTGTTTAAAATACATATTTTAATATTTATGTATTTTTGATAGAAATCTGTTGTGTTTTATTTAATTATCATTATTTACAGTTACTATTATATCTTATTTATTTATAAAAATTTGCTAATTTATATTGTGATTAATTTGACATTTTACTTAAAGTGTCATATTTATGCCCAAAGTTATTACAAAAACATGCTAAGAGGTTGTGTGTTGTGTTAAAATTATTACAATTTAATTAAGTTATATTTAAGGTTAGGTTTGAATTTTTGTTAGAATGACAATAATAGAGATAACAACGACTTCCCGCGCATACAACTCTAAGTTTTAAAACACATACTACAAGTGACGTCACGAACTATGTTTGTATTGGCTAGTGTTAAAGCAAAATATATTAACAAAACAACAACCCACACATTTTTTAACATCATGTAAAAAGCGGTTGATTTTGCAACTGTTATTTTATTCTAATAAAATGTCGTTATTGCATTCGCAATAGAAAACAGTGAAATCCCTGCAGATAACGCGACACGCATGTAAAGTATGCTCCGTAATGGACCAGCGCTAGTCCAAAGGTCAACAAAATGTATGGAACCAACATGGTCGATTTAACATAACGATCTCCTAGGGCTGGATCATACAACCCATCGGAGTAGTCTCAAAAATACTCTTTGTCACTACACGACCATTATACCCCTCTTGACAACACTATATCTGTGGCTTGGAGCTAAAAGGGCCAATGTCACTTTTTTGCACTTTTGAGTTAATCATTGCATTAGTTTTGTTTTCTTGCTCTATTTCTATATGGTAAAACAGCTAAAGTCATACTTAACCCAGAACAGCTTCATACATAAAATGCTGGCCAATGTCACTATGAAAGCATATATAAAGGTTAAAGTTCAATTCCAATTTTCTCAAAAGTAAATATTTTGACATTGGCCCTTTTAGCTCCAAGCCACATATATATAATCGTTAAAACACGAACACATGTCATTTAACTACAAACTCTTGTTTGGAAATGTTATAGTCCATGACTGCATTACATAGGACCATGTTGTTAGTAGTCCATTTCAATTAGAATATACCACATAGTCCAGTATTATCTACAGTGAGAGATGCTAATGGCTTTAAATTTAAACAAAATTGTCGATAAATACTTCTGATAAATTGATGCTACATGTGAGTACGTTGAATGCGAGTACGTGGAATGCGAGTGCGTGGAATGCGAGTACGTAGAGGCTTCAAAAATTCGATTTCAATGCTCACACAGACGAACAAACGTATATAGCTGAATCAACTTTTCTATCTATAAGAATTCAGAATAAACATTCTTATATACATTATGGGATAGCAAACGAATACTGTACAAATTACAAACGAAATGGCAGACTTATATGTATGTATGTATATACCCCTTTAGTCGTGAGAAGGATACCTCTCTTGTGAAAGATTTAATATTGATTGCATATATGTGTATATATGAAGCAATTATTTTACTTCAAGTAGTTATATGAAAAATTTCTTCGACTGTGGTCCAGATTTGGCGACCTTAATAAAGGACAAATTACGTCATCTGTTGAAAAATCATGCGCCGTAATCTTTATTTCCATTGTTTTTCTACATATTAACCTCTCGAATTACAGGCGTTCTAAGTTATGTTTTACCGTTCCTTTTTAAGTAATACAGGGTGGGTCCAAATTAATCACCCTATTTGGAAATGTTGTAACTTTGGAAAATTATGGTATTTTAAGAACGTGAAATAATCGTGAATATTTTTTGCTAATTAATTCTCTAGTGAGTTTAGCCAAATTGATCATGAGCAACGAGATCCATTTTCAACTAATCGTATGCGCAAACGAACAAAATTTTTGCGTCAAGGGGCATAGAAAATCGACGTATCATTCACGAAGAGCCAACAACGTCACTGTATAATGCGCCATTTAGGCCGTAGGTGCCAAAGGGCATTATTATTTTTTTTTCAAGGACGCTTAGAGCAACACTGTTACTGTGACTGCAAAACCATACTGAGCCATGATCAATGAATCAATTAATGAATTGGAACTGAAGGGCATGTTATTAAAATAGGACTGCGAAACAGCTGCCACTACTTGTGCACACTAATTAGTACATTTGTATAAAGTTCTTAGTAGAGGTGAATTTGATGTTAGACTAAGTGATATTCCAATTTTAAATTGCGATTAAGACAATCTTAAACAATGTTAAAAATTCCGGTATACAAATTTTGAAATCCCTAATCAAATAAAACTTCTACATCAATTACATTTATCCCCTTTGGGATACATTTTTTTTCTATCAAAATAAAATTAAATTAAAATACTAGCCGGTTACAAGCATTTACCCACGTTATATTTTTTTAACTTTTCACACAACAAACCACTTTATGGAAATTTCATTTGCCTCCCCAAAATATACCACATGCACAGACAATAAAAAACAAAAACTAAAATTGTAAAAGACACCCCTTTTTTGCTACAGCAACATAAAAATATCCTTTTTCATACTCATCTGTATTGAAACTTACAACCCCCACCTGTTTTTCCGAAAATTTAAAACCAAAAGAACAACTAAAATAAATCACAACTTTCATTATTACTCGATGATTTGATATAAAATGTGAAAAAGAGTGAAATAATCCTTGTAATAAGGTTAAACAACAACATACGACCCATAACAAGTGCAAGTTTATACACAAATTCATGTGATTTGATTTGGAGAAGGGACAAAACGAAAATAAAAACAATTTTTTTGTGGAAAACTTCGTCGTATAGATAACACCCTATAATAGTCATAGTTTGCGTCTTACTAAAAACTTCAAAGTTGATTTTATAGAGCTCGAACTCAGCGGCAGCGACAGACAATTGTCTGATTGGTTTGCAAGTCTGCTGTTACTGTGAAATAGAAATTTACTGTCTGTTCAACGATGTCGAAAGAAAACCCAAGCGAAATTTCATTCGTACAAATACGTTGAAAACAAAAACAAATTTTTATTTTTTGTTGTTGTTTTCAATATATTTGTACGAATGAAATTTCGCTTGGGTTTTCTTTCGACATCGTTGAACAGGCAGTTAATATTAAATTATCGAAATCGGAAGCTATAAATTTAAAACAATTCTCAAATACAAAATCAACGATTTTGTTTAAACCCTTTAATTTTAAATTACCACTTTTAAGTTTTAAAATATAAAACAATATTTTGAACTAATGCTAGTTAGGCGATTTTTTACACTACATATTGTAGGGTATTGAAAAATATCCATAAAGAGCTATTAGAAGAAAAAGCCCATAAAGGGAAAATGTGGCTTACATAAACAGCCCTCAATAAACGTGTGAGAACAAGGGAAAGCAGCACTGCGAAGTGACAGTTTGTAGTTTAATAAAATGTCAGAGTTGATGTTAATAATGACGGATGTATTTTTTTACCATAAAATAATTTAACTTCAACGTATGAAGTCGTAGTCTAAATACGATTATAAAGAAAAACATAATGTTAAACATGTAAAAATAAGTTTTAAATTAAATAAAGTTATAGAAACATGACAATTTGTTTAAATTTAAACACGCATCTATCAAAAGTTAAACAATAATTTGTCACTGGGATTTGTAATGTAAAGAGATATTAAAGAGAAATAAATCAAAATGAATACATACTTTTGATCTCTTTTTTTATATATTGATAAAATAACAATAAATAACAATTTTTTAAATGATTTTTTATTCTGTGAAACTGTGAAAGGAAAAGTTCTTTGTACCCTCCAAAGAAGGTGACAACATATGATACGCAACAACATTTTAAAACACAACGATAATTGACTTTAGTTATTTATGCATCAATCAATTAATGCAATAAAAATTTCGAAAGTAATTTTCGCCTATTTTAAGATGTGAGAACAATTTAAAACTTTGCAGTGCCAAACGTATGAATAAATAAAGTGCTTGGTTAAGGCCAGTTTAGACTATGAAACAAATCGTAAGGTTTTGATTAGATATTGTAGAAGCATAATGTGATGGTATTTACTCGTATGCAAGAAAAAAGAGAGTAAAATTAAATTAAACGGCACACAGAGGAGTATTTGACCTGAAAAGCTGGCCAAAAAGGCAAAACTGAATTTTAAGAAATCTTAAGAACTAAGTACGCAGCGCGACAGACAACATTGTAAATTTTTAAGACTTTTAGTTGCGATTTGTAGCTCTGAGACCCTGCTAAAGTCAGGAAAGTGAAGAAAATTATATGAGATTTAAATGTTTTTTTCGGCTTCTGGATGTTTATATGATATTTTTTTTTTGCGGCCAAACGAATAAAGGTTTAACAATCATTTTTTTCGCTGAAAGGTTTAATCAAAAGTTACTTAAAAAAGAAAAAAAAAATTTTAAATATGTTGAATATTCATGTTGAAACAATTCCTTCAAAAGCTAAAAACGAAAAAAATTATACACTTTTTTTTGCAAAAAAAGAAAAAGAAGGGGTTTTTGAAAGTGAGGTTAGCATCTCTACGAATTATGTTTGATACCACAATAAAATTTGGAATTTCTAATTTTAGAAACAAAAAAAAGTGTGCGCAAGTTTGCGCCATTATTTTTAACGATTTTTTTAAATTTTCACATTTCTTCCATTTTTGCTCATCAGGTACTTTTTCTTATACATTTATACCGTCATAAACTTTAATGTAATTTGAATTATTAATTTCAACTGTTATTCACTTCACATCGTTAATACCCGCCTATAATTATAAATTTGAAAAATTGTTTATTATCGATAATAGTTATAATGGAATGTCCCATGCATCCTAATAAAGGATATTTTTATATACCTGCTCTGCAAAACATTATATGTTAAAAAAATAAATATACGTACCTAATAAGAATAATTATTAAAAGCATTAATCACAAAAATAAGTTTACAAAAAATAAATACAGGTACATAAAAAATACATGGGCACCCAGGTATCAGGCTACCATCGAATTGTCAGAAGAAGCTGCCGAGGCCAGAAATAAGCACTTACGATTATATCGTACGAATTATTCGAGGAAATTCAGCAGAAGCAATACAAATCGAGATGTCTTGAATAGGTTATTTCTGAGCAGTGACCTTTTTTTAAGTTGCAGTACGTAAAGAGAACGTATTAATAAAAAAAAATTTCATCAGAAACCATCACACTTCTTCCTGACACCGATAATGCATCTAATAAGGATATACATACGACATAATAATTATTGAGGAATTTTTATTGATTTAACTTGTCCATATAGTAAGTATTATATAATATAAAATATATATAATAAAGCATTTTTTCATAAAAAAAATACTGTTTTATAAGAGCCTTAGAATTTTCAAAATTGTTCTTTTGAATTAGACTGTAAATCATATATATGCATGTACATACAGTCTGTCAAGAATGAGTTTAAACCTTTAAAATCAACATTTGTTAATTGAGTTTTAATATTTATACCGACTTTTATTCCTTAGGAATGTGGCTTTTGGAAAAATCTTAAAAATTAAAATTGTTGGTTCTTAAATTTTTTTTATGGCATTTTGAAAACAAAAAATTTGACGAATTTTGCAGGAAAAAAAAATTTTTTTCGCCGTTACATTTTTAATAACTCCGAAATAGTAATAGATAGAAAAAAATAGTATTGGGTTAGTTAAAGTAGAATTTTCCGGTGCATCTTCTGATCTTCCTGCTATTAAAATCGGAGAATCCGTTTTCAAGTTATGACAAAATATATTAGGCAACCCAACGATTTAGAGAGTGAAATATGCCACGCCTTTAAAATCAAATCCGTACGTACTAGAGAAAAACGGAAAACAGATTTGAATTAAGGGAATCAAAATCCATATAGTCCATATACTTTTATTTCTAGGAGAGACAAACAAATTTTTTTTTTGCGCAGTGTACTTTTGTTGCGCAGTGTAATTTTTTCAAAATCTTCCACTAGACTTTTTATATCGTACTACACCTAAAACTATCAAAAAACTAGAACTTTTAATTCAAAAAACATGTTATAAAACTTTGATTCAGGTACCGCAGGTCGACCTATACCATTGTATAGGAAGTCGGAGACGTCTGAACAATAATTATTGCTGAGTTTTATGGAACTCCTCCAGTCTAATGTTGAGTTTATATGGTACTCCTCCAGTCACAAGTAAAATGAGTTTATTTGGTACTCCTCCAATTAAAACGAAATCACGCGGTTAACTGTAGAATAATCTGGAAACTGTATCCAAAGCACAGTTACGCGACGCCACACAGTTAACCTTGCGAAAGTGAGACGCAAAACTCTCGAAGTCAGATAAAAAGGGACAACCTGATTGCCATTAAATGATAATGACAAAGACGCAAGAGCTCTTGACCCGACCAGAGCTGAATCACGACTGTATTGATATTGTTTATTGCTGCCCGTCAAAATAGAAAATAGCCTAAGTTGGCAGCTGCAGCAAATGCTGTTGTGCAGTCGGGCTGCTGTGCTGCCGTCAAAATAATCCTTTTCATTTAAACACATGGATTTTATTTTTGACACATTGCTGCTTACTGTCTGCGGTCGTCTATGTGTTTAGAGCATGTGGCCTATATTCACGTCACTGTTAAAATAAAAGTTCAATTCCTAGCCCACAATTAAACCTAAAACAGTTTTTTACTCTCCTGAAAATTTTTATTTTAAGATATACCCGGTTGCCCATGAAAATCACAGATATATCGATAAAGTTTTTTCCGCTGTCCGTCCATAATGTACAGGGTGAACCAATAGTCACCACACAAAAGGGTGTAAATATTTAAACATTTTTTTGTCTGTATATTTTTTAATTTTTTCAGATTATAGAACATATAAAATAGAAATTTTTGTCCAATAAATATGGAATATAATGTCACTTAAACCGACACCCATTTTGGATGATTTTTCATAACATCTTTCAATATTTGTGGCTGTAGCGCTTAAATTTCTGCAACAATGATGAATTTGAGTTCAAAGATTGTCTCAGGCACGTTCACATATACTCGCTTCTTCAAATAACCCCAAAGAAAATAGTCGGGTCCAATTAATTTCAGAGTTTCTGGAACTATTAGCTCTCAAAAATTTTTAACCTCAAAGTGCCATTGTGTTTCTGAGAGTGTGGGCCTTGTCTCCATCCTACTGGAAAATATTCCCTCATAAACCGTTACCACTCTTTGTTTACGCTTACAGCACTTCCATTTATATTTTTGAAGAAGTGATTTCCATTTATATTTTTAGATGTTATGCCACATAATGCTGTATATCTAATGGCTCTAGGATTTTCAGAGGCCCAGAATATACATATTGTTCTGCTAATTAACAAAGTTGTTCAAATAAAAATAATGTTCATCACTTATAATCAGATTTTCAATAAAGTTGAATTTATTTCTGGCTAACTGTTGAACGATGCTAACGATGATCTGCGGGTTTTAATTCTTGTACCATTTCCACCTTATATGCGAATAACAGTTAATTTTTTTTATGCGCCGTAG
This sequence comes from Phyto melanocephala, assembly GCA_941918925.1. Lineage (NCBI taxonomy): Eukaryota > Metazoa > Arthropoda > Insecta > Diptera > Rhinophoridae > Phyto > Phyto melanocephala. Next base: position 18,121,746 of record OW799233.1, on the reverse strand, counting down.
TGACGTACGAGACATTCCTAGCTGAGCAGAACTCCTTCTAGTCGATGTTTCTAGTGTTTTGTTAACACTTTGCTCAACACGTTCAATATTTTCCTCAATGCGAATTAAACGTGGTCTACCAAATCGAGGCCAAGTTCTTACGGTGCCGTGTTTCTGGTGATGATGAACAAAGTCATTGCTTCAGCGACAAAACTCTGACATTATTATATCAACGTTATGCTTTTTCGTTAAAAATGATTAATTGTTAATTTCACTAATAAAACTTTATTATTGCGGTTCTTTGTTTAGCTGTAAATTATCATCATCATCATCATTATTAATTCTCTGTAAATATCATTACATAATCTAAAAAAAATAAATACATAAGCGAAAAATTTATTAAATTTCTACACCGTATGGTGACTTTTGGTCCACTCTGTATGTATGTTTACTGTAGGTATTTCTATATTTTACACAACCCTAGATCCTTACAATTATTTAACAAAGGATTTCACTAGAATTAAACATAAACTTAAAAAAGCAAATTGTTTTATTATTATTTTTTTTTTCCTTAATGAATTAGGAATATTCATTAATTAAAAACCTTCACAACATTCAAATTACATTCACATACAATTTGCTTAATTTCGCGCCTTATGCCGACAACATTCGTCATCATCTATCCATCTATCTCACCATTAACCTTTTCGACATATTGGTGGTTCCCTTTAAGACAATTCCCTCTTTATATTCATTCCTCTACTTATGTATGCCGATTCAATAGTTTTGTTCTGCTTTTATTTTAAATCAAAAAATCATTTAACAACATTTCGTTCATATTCTTACCAACAAGTTGAAATCGAAAAGGTTTGTTTTTAAAAGACGATCGAAAAAGAAAAAGTGTTTAAATGATTGATTAAAAAGTATTGAGTTGAAATGTTATAAAAAAAAAAAAACAACAAAAATATTTTGCTATTGTTCTACAAATTTGTATGGATTAAAAGCGTTGAATTTTTTTTTTTTTTATTTTAATCATCGACACTCATTGCTTTTCTTATTTCGCTGTTGATTTAGGTGGAAATAATATGAAATTTTGCGCCTTACTGTGTAACGCTAACCTTTTTAACGGAAAGAGGAAAAACACCGACACAATCCAATACAAAGCAAACAACGTGTGTGTTCAGGTAATTCTGAAAGACTCACCAGACATTCTGTCTCTAATAACTAGGCGGCTAACTTAAAAATAATATAAAATTATTTATAATAGAAATAATTTTTTAATTAAAATTATATTCAAAGGCGCTAATAGAAATATTTTATAAAGTAGAATTAAATAATTGCAGATACCTCTATTTGATTAAGGTTCGTTGTTATGATGTAAAGCTACGTTCACATATTTGCTCAATTAATAAACAATTTTTGACTTCTTTATCTTTAAGGATTATTTAAGTATGAAATTAACTTCTTCACTACACTTTTAAATAAAACTTAAATAAAATACTTAAAAGGAACTTAAGTGACCAACATTTAAAGTCAATTTCAGTTTTACAAATAAACACACGTTTTTGCTCCTTCAACGTAAATTTAAATTGTGGACATTGATAAGTAGTTGCAGTGAAATTTTGATAGGAGTTTTTAATGTTTTTTACGCAGAATATGAACTTTTAAATCCTTTTGACAATTCTTCGCTTAACTTTTAAAATATATGTTCATATCTTCTAAACAGCTGTTTGCTGGAAAACTAGAAAAAGTGCTCTTAATCCAGCTCTGGTCGGGTTCAAAATTCGCGCGTCATTGCCAATCTGGGCGTCCCTTTTCATCTAACTCTTCGAGAGTTTTGCGTCTCACGCTTACGTGAGAATTATGTGGCCACGCGTAACTAAGCTGTGATACATTTTTCAGACTTTTCTACAATTAACCGCATGTTTTTATTTTAATTGGATATATGTACTGTAGGAGTACCAATAATGCTTAATTACTTGTGGGAGTTCTGTAAATATCATTCTAATCGTTGTTTAAATATCTCCGACTTCTTAAATAGAGGTATAGGTCTTGGTTAATGAATTTTAGAATTAGAAAAAAAAAACTAAAATTAAATAAGAAAATCATTAAAAACTGAAACTGTATTTTAATTAAACTTTAAAAAAAAGTAAATTAAATTTAACTAAATGCACATTTAAATACAAGAGCCATAAGATAAATATTTATTAAATAGTTTTTTAGTTTTTCAACATATTAATTCTAAGCATGTGTATGTTGTATCATTCCAAGAATGATAACGTCATGCGCATGATTATCCGTTAAATGACGTAGTTTGTAAGGGTTACCAAGTACAGTAGTAACTCGATTCTTGCACACCTAGATTCTTGCAACATAGAAATATTTTTCATTACGCACTCAGTACTTACGACATCCGAAAATTTTTAACTCGATACTTGCAATATTACTCTTGTATTACTCTTGCGTACTGCATTGTTTACGTTTTCTTAGACTGAATACATTTCGGAAAATCACCGTCCTTTTATGCTGCTGATGAATGTTGTACATAATTTGAACTGATTTTAAGCTGACTATTGAGAGGTGCGGTGTCATAATGGCAATGAAAAAATGAATGAAAATGCTGAAGAAACCGGTGAGGTAATACTCAATACGAAGCAAGTTACATCGGAGGAGACTATATCAGCGTTCAATATTTGCTTAGAATGGGCGGAGCAAAACAATGCTTCATTAGACGATATAATGATGCTCCAGAGACTAAGAATGCGTTGAAATTAAGTGTTTTGAATTGAAATACATATTCAACTTAGATTTAAAATTAATTAATTTCGTGTGGCAAAATTTAAAATTTTAAGTTGACACTTAACAATTAATATCGCTTATTTTTGTTAGTCAATAGTTATTGTACCATTATTTGTGTGGCATGTTTTAACTTGTTGTTTGTTTTGTATACCTTCATACAGCCAACTTTAAGGTGAAATCACCCATTAGTTCTGAACAAACTTTTTTCCGGAGAATAACTTTTTTTACTGAGAGTTTTCTGCAGAACAATTCATCCATTTAAGAAAATTTTTCCGAAAAAACAAAGCTGCCATATAATATAAAAATGCAAACAGTTGTACAAAGTGGCAGTACCGCTAGCAAACTATGTAAATAAATACAAACGTAAATTATTTCATTAAAATATATGTGAGGAAAATGTCGGATAGAAGAAAACTAAAATTATTATTTTTAATTGAAGTGAATAAAGTCAATCTGTTTGCAAAAGAAATTTATAAAAAAAAATATCGAAAATAAAATGAGTCGCAGTGAGAAAAACCCTGTTTTAAATAATTATTTTTATATGCACTATTGCTCATGTCATACAAACATTCTCTTCCTGGTTTTTTTTAATTCTTCTATTAATTTTTGAGCAATATTTTCATTAAATTCCATTTTAATTGTTAATTTTCGGCAAAAACAATTTTATATAATAATAATAATAAATTTACTGACACTCTGTGCTGTGGCAACCAAATTCAATTTTCATGTAAATATTGAACAAAAGTGGCATCCCAATTCAGTTTCTTCTGAACAAGAACTAAAATTAAACCAATTCAAGAAAAAACTTTCTGAACAAAATAATCTCTCTCTCTCTCTCTCAAAAGTAAAACATAAAATTCAATATAAAAAAAATTTGTTCTGAACTAAAATTTTATGGGTGAATCCAGCTTTATAAGAAACATAAAGGAAATTGTAAAGCTGGATTCACCCATAAAATTTTAGTTCAGAACAAATTTTTTTTGTATTGAGTTTGATGTTTTACTTTTGAGAGAGAGAGAGATTATTTTGTTCAGAAAGATTTTTCTTGAATTGGTTTAATTTTAATTCTTGTTCAGAAGAAACTGAATTGGGATGCCACTATTTTTCAATATTTACATGAAAATTGAATTTGGTTGCCACATCACACAGTGTCAGTACATTTATTATACAAAAATTGTTTTTGCCGAAAATTAACAATTAAAATGGAATTTAATGAAAATATTGCTCAAAAATTAATAGAAGAATTAAAAAACCAGGAAGAAAATGTTTGTATGACATGAGCAATAGTGCATACAAAAATAATTATTTAAAACAGGGTTTATGGAATGAAATAGAAGCGACTCTTTTTATTTTCGATTTTTTTTATAAATTTCTTTTGCAAACAAATTGACTTTATGCACTTCAATTAAAAATAATAATTTTAGTTTTCTTCTATCCGACATTTTCTTCACATATATTTTAATGAAATAATTTACGTTTGTATTTATTTACATAGTTTGCTAGCGGTGCTTCCACTTTGTACAACTGTTTGCATTTTATATTATATGGCAGCTTTGTTTTTTCGGACAAATTTTCTTAAATGGGTGAATCGTTCTGCAGAAAACTCTCAGTAAAAAATGTTATTCTCCGGAAAAAATTTTGTTCAGAACAAATGGGTGAATTCACCTTAAGTACATTCAATTGTGTACCACTTTCTATTCCTTTTTCCCTCTTAAACACACATACAGTGTATTTTTCCCTCTTTAATATTTATTTGTTTTTATTCACCGTTTACTTCTGCATTTTATTATCTAGGTAATACATAGATATTAGGCCTACAAATTTATCACAGTGTTACTGTCACATTGTTATTTGTTTTCAAATCGATTTGATTCGATTCATTAGTTGTTCTTTTTTATATCAACTTTGACTGTTAAAAGGCTTGTCTGATAATATTTCGTCATGTTTTCATACTGTTACTCGTTGTCATATATCTCTTATTGCCATCAGTTTAGAACTTAGGGTTGCACAAAAGCAAAATCATGATTTTTAAAGTTTAACCCTTAAATGCATGAGGTCAGCTCCTTGCATGGATACTAACCTACTTTAATGTAAAACCGGTCGCTAATCACGAATTCATCATTATTTTTTTTTTGAGAAATGTACACTTTTTTCGGAAAATCGGAAAAATAGACATTTTTTTTCGTACCATATATGGTACATCATGCATTCTTGCCATTGTTAGGTACGCACAACACTTCATCATTACCATCATGAAGCATATCAGCAACCTCATTTGCATTGTACTCCTTTCCATCAATAATAAGGCCATCCATATCTTAATAAATATTAACTATAAAAAATAATAGTAAAAAATAACTGACATCTAACACAATAAAAATTCATGCGCTGGTGCATGGTGTACCATATAAGGTACCTAGAAAAATTGAGAAAAAAACTATTCTAAAGTACAAAATGTGGGCAAGATTTATTATAATTACTTAAATAAGCCTATAATTTATACACAAACACTTATCTACAGACGAATAAATAAATTTTTTATTTCGTTATTCACTACTGAAATTTGATTTTAAAATTATGTGCAAAAAAAAACATGTGACCACTTTAGAATGTTATTTTTAAGTAAATTAAATGGTGAGAGAGTTATAACGGTATTTTTATGAAGAGTAATATTGTGAGCATTGCTTTAAACTGCACTAAATTGCTTTTATATTTACATGGTTGGAATATTGTACGATAAAAGAGATGTACCATATATGGTACGATATGCATTTAAGGGTTAAGAAAAATATTAACAAATATTACCACATCTTAAGGTTTGTTTTCAAAAACATCTTTTTTAGTTTGTATTACTTATTTTAATATTTTGCTACTTCGTTGTAATATAACATAATCAGGATTTAATTGATATTTTGATTATTATAATACATATTATTAAAAGACCTTAAACTTTAATAACTTATGTTATTATTTAAACAAAGAAAAACTGATAAACTAAATTATTTATACAAGAAATTATTCAATAAAAAAATAGTTGAGAGTAGGGTAATCGGTTACTTTAGTTCTTTTATGCCAACAACTAGAGTTGGGGTCAATCAGTTACTTCAGTTAAATTTTGCCAACAACCTATTTAATTTTTTGCACAAACCACAAAGTAATTTAATAGGAATTCGTGAAAAACGACAGAGTTTGTTGGCAAAATTGAACTAAAGTAAAAATTTGCCCAGCCCTAAAATGCATAGTAATATATGTCGATAATTGCGCTAAGGTCTTTCTTATGTTCTAAAATTGTACAAATAAAATATCTTAGATCCAAACCTAACATGATAATACAGTTCTCCAAACACAATATTGACATATTAGTACACAAATGTAGCAATTTTAAAAAACATACATCGTTATCTGAGACATGAACCCAAGGCTATGCAATTGTTCATTCATTAACATTAGTTTAGTTGTTTTCTAAAAATTAATGTGGCAGCCTTAACGTTGCAGTATTTTTCTTAATTGTTTGACCCTAGGCGAATTAGAATAAGGTAATGTTAGGAAATTTTTTACAAAATGTTTAAAAATACTCAATTTATGTAATACCGTTTGGTTAAGAAGTAAAATACATGTTATAAAAAAAAATATTTTATGTTTTAACTTTAGAAAATGCAAAAATACTGTATTGTTTTATTCGGAAACCATATTGCATATTACACTATTTCATACTCTGATCATGTTCTTTAATTTGAACCATTATTATAACGGTTGAATGGAGCAAATCCAAAATTATTATATTTGGCTTATATCTTAATCATTTTACTTAGGAAGCCGACATTCTACTGGTCTAGTCCTTATATTTGAAACCAATATTAAAGGGATTGAAGGGTTAAAATTTCTAAATGGTATATTTGACCCGTTATATAAATTTATTGTACGCCATGTTGTTATGTCGTTCACCATAAATTTAATTTTTTTTCATCATTAATTATATTCTGCTTGATTTGATATCCATAGTGATCCTTACGGTTATCGATAATAAATGTAAAATATTAAATTAGTCGTATTTTATTACTTAAAACTCAGTTGGTTTTAAAGTAAGATATTCTCAGGAGTACTGCGGATTGTAAATTAATTCGTTTATCGTAACCAGCCTTAGTAGTTTTATATACTTCAAGTTATACATAATTTCCAAAAATATTTTTGCCTATAACTTTGCCGATTTGTGACCAATTTGCTCAAAACTTTTCGAGAGACATATCAGAGCTATAAAAAGAGGCACTCGTTTATATCTCAAAAATTTATTGGGCGATTGTGCTGAATTATTATTAGATATTCATTGCCGAATATTTCTAAAAGATTGACACTACATATAGATCAGTGCAACATATGGGAGCATCTAAGTGTTGATTTCTCCATTCATAAGCGTTTAGAAAATGTTTATTCAATCGGATTGGAAATAAATATTGTAGAAGTTACAAGCGAATGACAAAGCTACATATACCCTTGCCACCACAGGTAAAGAATATAAAAATTTAAATGATACCCAATGGTTTTTTTCTGATTTTATCACTTTTAAGTCTAAATAAATAAAAGTTGTTTTCAGATATAATGCGTCAAAATATGTATCGCCAACTGCTGAAACATTTTGTATGTTTTTTTTTAATAAAATACTTGTATAATGCGAAAAAATCCTCAAGCGAATGACATCCTTAAAGTGTATAATTTTTTATGTTTTTAACAGAGCAAAAAAAAAAACTTTAATAGATCATTTTATTCTGGCTTAATTTAATTTTTCCTTTAATAAAAATTTCCCAAAAAAAAACTTGGAAACGATTAAAAATAAAATATAAGAATAAAAAGTTAGAATAAATAGTAATTTATAATATTTTTAATAAATTTTAAGCCACAATTACACGTTTAAGACTTTTAAATGTATTGTTATAATTTATGCTTTCAGTACTAAATAGAAAAAATATAAATTTTCTTACTATTGTTAACAATTTACTATATTTCAGCATATTAAAAAATGTATTATTAATTTGCCGATAATTTTTGATATAGGCTTTGGTCGCAAATTTATACAAACGACAGATGACACATACATATACTGTCTAAATCATATGGCAACCTTAAAATCTGCAATAATTGCGTTGAAGAAGAAGCAATAGCATTTTTGCGCGAAGAATTGTGGTAAACAAAGAAAAATTATACAGGTAGAATCAAGATTACAAATAAAAATTCTTGGTGCTCAGAGTATTGTTTAACAACTGTCAATCTACATATAATAAAAATGTTTTTTGTATAGAATTTTTTTTGACAACAAGAAAACAAAAAATTATTGTTTGCTGTAATGATTTTATCTGGCTTGCTACGTCTTAGTCGTACACAATGTGATAATTCTGCTACAGAATATAATTCTGCGTATATTATTTTAAATTGTATTTCGAATAAACGCTCTTTTGTTTTGCATTTTATAAAAACTCGAAATGCAGCCGGTAAGTTATTATTAAAATCATTTCTCGTGCATATTGTTATGTAGAATATTTATTTTGCAGACTATAGCTTCATTTTTTAAAAAAACTCCAACTTCCACCAATGGCCACAAGGATAAAGAAGTCAAGCATGAACCCAGAAAGCGTAAGGCCCGTGTTATATCAAGCGATGAAGATGATGTTGTAGCAGAATCTCCGAAAGTCACAAAGTCTAGGGACATTAAAAAATGTAAAGTGGAAATCTCTTCTGAATCGCCACCGAACAGCAAAAAACTAAAATTAAATAAATTGACACAATCGCCAAAAAAGGAGTCTACAAAACGTGTTGATCCCATGTCTTTGTTTGGTGGTGAAACTAAACGCGTAGAAGCGAAAAAACCTCCAAAGCCCAAGGAAAAGGCTTTGTTGGAGTTTGAAGATGATAAAATCGATGAGAGTCTAATGGAGATCGATTTAGAGGAAAGCGTGTTAAACTCTAGCAAAGTAAAAGAAGAATCTCAAGAAAATACTAAAAAAGCGAACAAGAAGAACAGTCAAGAACTTAAAAAATCGCCAGAGAAAAAAAAGGAATCATGTCCTTCGAAAACTGAAAGAACCACACCAAAGAATGAAATTAAAAAAGAAAAGCCTAAAAAACATTCACCTAAAGACAAGAATTCTGAAAATAAACCAAAAAAGAAAAAACTAAAAGAAAACGAGGATTTAGAATCGAGTAAGTACCTAGTTTCTATAGAAAATAAAAATATTAGTTCATATAAATAAATACCTTTTATATTTTAATACTAGATTTTAAAAATAGTCACTTCAGTTAAAAGATTTCGTGAATTTTTATAAAAGGAAAAAACTTTGCTCTGTTATTATTTTTATAATTCTTTATATTACAATATAAAATTCTTAATTTTTAATGTTCATTCTTCATATTTCAGGCATCCTATCAGATGAGGAACGTCACGAACGTAAACGTATGACTGCTATATTGTACCAAAAATTTAAAAATCGATCAGCTGTATTAAATCCAGGTAGCAAAGAAATTCCTAAGGTATATTTTAAAAAATAATTGCATTACCTCAAACACATACATAAAAGAAATCATAATTTTCCAACACACAGGGAAAACCCAATTGCTTGGCCGGTTTAACATTCCTAGTTACTGGTGTACTTGAGTCATTGGAACGTGATGAAACTGCCTCTATAATCAAGGAATATGGTGGTAAAATAATGACAGTAGTGGGTAAACGTTTAAATTATCTTATTGCTGGTGAAGATGCCGGACCTAAAAAACTAGCACAGGCTGATGAGTTTGGTGTTAAAGTTGTTAGTGAAGATGATTTCCTGAATTTAATACGGGAAAAGTCAGGCTTGAAGAGAAAAGAAAACAACGATTCCAGTATAAGAGACGATGATGAAATGCCCTCAACCAGTCCTAAAAATAAAAAGACAGGCGTCAAGGAAAAGACTAAACATGTGATAAAAGAAAAATTAGAATCTCCAGAAAAGAAGCTTAATGTAGAAGAGTTAAATAATAATGTTGATAACCGTAAAGTCAAAACGCAATCAGAGCATAAGAAAACAGAAAACAAACTTAAAAAGGAAGTGGATAATAAACAGGAATTTTCTAGGCCACCAACTATAACTGAAGATATGATGGCCTGGGTAGATAAATATAAACCTATCACCGTTAAAGATATTATTGGACAACAGGGAGCAGCCAGTAATGTGGTCAAGTAAGTTAAAAATAATATACGATGCATATAAATTAATTTTTTATATTTAGACTTACAAATTGGCTTTCAAAATGGTATATAAATCATGATGGTAAAAAAAAATTACAAAAACCTAACCCATGGGCCAAAAATGATGACGGCAGTTATTACAAAGCAGCTTTGCTATCAGGGCCACCAGGCATAGGTAAGTCGTCGCAAAGTTATTTAAATAAGATGAAACTATTCTCTAAATAATAAATTATTTTCACTGAAAGGTAAAACTACTACCGCCACTTTGGTTTGCAAGGAATTGGGCTTTGATGCTGTAGAGTTTAATGCCTCCGATACTCGTAGCAAACGCTTGCTTAAGGAAGAGGTTTCTGAATTACTTTCTAATAAATCTTTGTATGGCTATTTCCATGGCAACAGCCAGGCCGTTACCAAAAAGCATGTTCTTATCATGGATGAGGTTGATGGTATGGCGGGCAATGAAGATCGTGGTGGCATACAAGAACTTATAGGCCTCATTAAGGAGTCTTCGGTACCCATTATTTGCATGTGTAATGATCGTAATCATCAGAAAATGCGTTCGCTGGTAAACTATTGCTATGATTTACGTTTTAATCGTCCGCAATTGAAACAAATTAAAGGCAGAATAATGAGTATTTGTTCTAAAGAAGGCATTAAATTGGATTCGGGTAAAATTGATGAAATCATAGCCGCTACTAATAATGATATACGCCAATCGATAAATCACATTTCGTTGCTAAGTGCTGGGAAAGATTTAAATTTGGCTTCGGATAAGGAATCCAACAAATATGGAGAGAAAACTGCTGAAAAAGATTTAAAAATGGTAAGTTTTATAGCCAGAATATTTAAAATTTTGATATTAGCTGTAATTTAATTTAATTTTTAGGGCCCCTGGGAAGTGGTACGCAAAGTTTTTTCCGCCGAAGAGCACAAAACAATGTCTTTTAACGATAAATGTGATTTGTTCTTTCATGATTACAGTTTATCTCCCCTGTTTGTGCAGCAAAACTATTTGATCGTTAGTCCCTCGGGACATAAGTAAGTGTATATACATATTTATTTTTTTTAAATAAGTGCTAAATTTTTTTTTATAAAAATAAATACAAATTTTTTTTCTTTTTTTATATGTAGATCTGAAGTTCCTAATAAAGTTGCTTTAACAGCTGATTCTCTAAGTTTGGGTGATTTGGTAGACAAAAAGATACGCTCTAGTTCAGCTTGGGCGCTTTTACCCACTCAGGCCATTTTCAGTTCCGTAATGCCTGGAGAATATATGAGTGGTTATATAACTGGACAAATTAACTTTCCCGGTTGGCTGGGAAAAAATTCACGTTCAACTAAACGTTGTCGTTTGGCCCAAGAAATTCATGATCATACCCGTTTGAGAACGTCAGGTTCTCGTCTATCCGTGCGCTTAGATTATGCTCCTTTTTTGCTAGATAAAATTGTCAAACCTTTGATAGACAAAGGTTTAGATGGTATAGAAGAATCTCTTGAAACTATTAAGGAATATCATCTCTTACGAGAGGATATAGACAGCTTAATTGAATTAACAACTTGGCCGGGTAAAAAAGGTCTCATGGATAAAGTAGATGGTAGAGTGAAGGCAGCCCTAACAAGAACGTATAACAAAGAAGTATTGGCCTATACGTATTCAGCGAATGCGGGCGTTAAAAAGAAGCGAGCTGAAGCTATCGATGAAATGGATCAAATAGGAATTGAAGAGGGTGAAGAAGGCTCGTCAAAAGTGGAATCTGACGATGAAAAGGATGATGATTTAGAAAATGATGCTTTAATAAAGGTAAAATTATTATTTTGAATATTTTACTATTACATTTATAATATTTAATTTGTCTAGGCTAAGAAGAAAATATCAGCTTCTACAACTAAAGCTTCTACGTCTAAAGCAGCAACAAGCAAAAAAGCTACCAGTAGCAAACCAAAAGCTTCAGCTAAAGCAAAAAAATAAATAATATTTATTAACCTATAATTATTATACAATAAAAATTTATTTGGAAAATCTGTCCGTTCCCCTTAATACTACCTATATAGTTTTTTTTTAGGAAATTTTTAAATTTAAACTTAACATTTAAATTTTTCTTTTTATTTTAGATTACCTTTTAGATATTTGAAACAAAAAATTTATTTTTTTTATCCGCTTTAGTTATATCTCCTAAGCAACACGCTTTGTTTCCTTTTCGTTTCTTTCACTTTCATATCCGCCTTTTCTCTTGTTTATTTTTTCTTCGAAGAGTTTTATGTTTACTGCACCTAAAGCATCTGTTATCCATTGAGGGACAGGTTCGTTAACAAAATGTATCTCCATAAATTCAGCAACAAACTTGGGAAATTCATCTCTTTGTATAGCCTCCCGCATGTTACGCATTAAACGCAATTGAAATGCTATATTGTGTATACTTAACAGACTACATGATACACATTCTAATGTCGCAATATGATGCAAGTACGATCGGGTATATAATTTACAAGTGCTGCAGTCACAATCATTATCAATAGGACGCATATCGAGGGCATATTTCTTCTGCTTTAAATTTAACTGGCCTTGCATAACTAAAGCACAACCAAAACGAGCTGTTCTTGTGGGAAAAACGCAATCGAACATGTCAATGCCCAAAGCCACACAAACCACAAGATCGGCAGCAAACCCCACACCCATCAGATATCGAGGCTTGTCTTTGGGCAGCAAATCAGTACACGTATGCACTGTACGCCAAAATTGATCCTTACTTTCGCCTCCACTTAAACCACCTACTGCATAACCTCTTACTTTGCGCTCTATTAAACCCGCCACACACTGTTTTCTTAACTCTTTATCTAGGCCACCCTGAACAATTGGAAACAAGCTTTGGTCATCGTCTCTGGAATGAGCCGTAATGCACCTATCTACCCATCTAATGGTTCGGTGCATAGCTTCCTCTACTCTTGGTCCTGTTGTGGTGGTCTTTACCACGTCATCCAACTGCATCATTATATCAGCACCAATAGCATTTTGTATCTCAATAGAATGTTCCGGGGTCAACATACATTCACTATTATCAAACGGCGATCTAAAGTTTACACCATTTTCGTCTATTTCTGCTAACTGCAACAGCGAAACCATTTGAAAACCACCAGAGTCCGTAAGAATAGCCCTTGGCCAACTCATAAAGTTATGTAGACCTCCAGCCTTTCTCAGAGTTTCAATACCTGGACGCATACCTAAATGGTATGTGTTGGACAGCAATATTTGACAATTTAATTCGATTAGTTGATCTGGCAGTATACTCTTCATTGTCCCTTGTGTACCAACTGGCATAAAGACTGGTGTATTGACTTCACTATGCCGTAGTGTCATTATACCCGCTCTAGCCTTTGATGCAGTACATTCAGCTATTACTTTGTAAGTTAAAGGTGGTACTTTAGTGGCCGACATGGTTTTGGTGTTATCTTCTTTTTCCAATTTTATTTAGCGTCATCAAAAAGTCACAAAAAAATTGCATTAACTATGTATGTCACAGCTGCAATAAAACACTAACAAACATGTGTTCTTTAACTGTTATAATAGTTGGAACAACATTGCAGCCAAATAGTTGCCAGATAGCTAGTGTTTGAAAGCGCAAAGATTAGTGGCATTCGACACTAAGACCAGGGTGTCAATTTTCGTTAACCCGGGGTCTCCACGTTGCAATATTTATTACCGCAACTGTCAAATTTGATTGCGTCCATAAAAATTGCAAGGTGTAGACCGCAAATTGCCATATGTAGCAATTTGTTGCGCAATCATTGCTCTGCTGATTGCTTGAGCAATTATTGCCGCAATTAGCTGTCAAAATCGTTTAATTTTCTTTGAATTTTATGTTTTTCTTTGCAGAAACAAAGGAAAATTAAAATAATTTTACCTGATAATAATTAAAAGTAAAGTATTTTAAAAAAACTCATAAAAGTTAAAACAAAAATATTAAATTATAAAAATAAATTATTTGTGTCGTGTTCTCTACCCAGTGTAAATAATCATACTTTAGCAATAAAGTGCCGTTATTCTGCCGACGTTTTTGCTTAAGCTTAGCAATGAAAATTGCTACGTGGAGACCCAGCGTAAATAAGGTTGTGATACAAGTTGTTGTGTGTCATAGCATATGGCCCACCATACCTTTACTGTAAAAAAGCTTTCGGTTTACAGTTTTACAGTTTCACAAATCAAAAATTAACACCTAGTAACACATAAAATGATGGTTGAGTCATAGAACCAGAACTATATTTTCTCAAAGTTGGGCGAAAATATTCGCATAATTGATCAATCTGAAATGTGACTTAGTGCTTAACCAAATATCTATGATCACGATGATCACAGGTATAAAGGCCCTAACTTGTATATTTACGAAATTGAGGTTTTTAATGATTTCAATACAAAAAAATAATGTTTCACAAGTAATTTTATAAAGGAAATTACATTATGATAATACAGTTTCTATAACGTTTTTACCTTTTGTAAAGTAACAGTTATTTGAATTAGGGTATTTCTACCTGTGGCCATCGATATGAATGTATATAGAGTATAATTGAAAAATTTGTATGTGATATTGAATGCAGCGACTTCGCATTATAACAATTTCTTGTGTGCACATGAATTTGTCTTGTGAATATAATTGCAGTCCTACAACAGGATATGAAAAATTATGTGCAAACTTTATATTAAAAAGCTTTTCTGTTAAACAGAGCCTAACTTAAAATTAATACCTCTTGGTCGAATCCATTCTTTTAAAATTAACATTTTAGTTACATATGAATGGATCTGTTAATTTTTATTTATTTTTTAACATAATTTAAGATTTTAAAAATCAAATTTTGGATATTTTATATAAATTCAGGATTTTTATAATCATAAGATATTTTTATGGCCTATTACATTGGAAAATATATAAATAACCTATATTACTTGTATAATTTTTTTTTAATTTCAGAAGCATTATGATTTTGTATATATGAATGTAGCAATTATTTACTGGATATGACATTTGCATTGTATTAAATTTATATTATCTTTCATTAATTAAGTTAATATTAAATTTAAAACTATATGCTTGCGAGTCTATTCTTTCATTTTTGTAAGTCTATTTCTTGTAATTATTAAACCATAAAATCTTCATCGTGTAGCAGTTAATGTTGGTTAATGATATCACTAAATAATCAAAAAGTATGTTTTTGCTTAACTTTTTAAAGTAATATTATAAATAAGCATGTATGTATTATATAAAACGATTTATTTTTATAATTTCAATACTCATAAACATTTCTAAACAGTGTTAGTAATGATATATTACAGCTGTTTGCATAGCTGTATTTTTCTATTTTCCTAACAACCCTGCATTAACCCTTAATCGAACATATAAATTTGACTCAAGAACAGCTAAATATCTTTACTTTCAAGTAAATATAACATTCAGTGAATCAAGCCGATCGGCTCAAAATCGGCGGCTAGCCGCCGCCGGCTGATTTCTTTTTAGCCGCGCCGCCGCCGAAATGTTTTGGCTTAAAAGCTTAACAATAGTCGCCGATTACTTCAGCTGCGCCGAAAATTTATGTGGCAATGTTTTTTTTACAAGTGCCGTTATTTTCTCATAAAATTTTTTAAAACGTGATTAAAGGTAAAAAAAGAAAAATATGCAGAAAACTGTAAAAAGTTATTTTAAAAAAAATCAAAGTGAGGTACTCAAAGATTTATCCGATTCGGAAGATCCTGTTGTTGAGAAAAAAAGTGTGAAGCACTATCAACAACTACTTTTAAAAAACAAAAAAGTTAAAGAAGTGACAACAATTAAAACCTCTTCTCCAGCCTTCTGACGAACCTCAAGCCAAAAAGGAGGTAATTTTTAATGTAATATTTATCTTTAACAGACATGAATTTTTTAATTTAACAAAACAATTTTAACAATCAAATTATTTTTAAGAAAACACTCGGAAAAGAATGCTAAATTTTCTTTCCGAGTCCGGTGAATGTGCCGTAAGAGACCCAATTTCTTTAGAAGTTCAAAAATACTTTGACATTCCGGTGTACGAAGCAGAAAGCCTTGACTGGTGGAAGGCAAATCAACAGGTACTATAAAAATATTAAATTCTAGCAAAATCCAGATCGCTTTACTAGCCCTCACAATATTTTTTATTTTATTCATTCTATCTCAGCTAAGGCAAATTATATAGTAGTAAAGAACACAAAGTTTTATAATTATATATGTAATAGTTCTCTATTTCATAAAATGCCACGCCTACTGTTATTTTTTAGCTCATTTTAAACTTATTCCTTTTGATTTTAGGCTTTTCCCAGAATTGCAATATTGGCTAATACCCTTTTTGGTATTCCTGCAACATCAGCTTCTTCTGAAGTAGCATTCTCAATGGCTGGTTCCTGTATCACACAAAAAAGATGTCGACTAAATGTCTCCATAGTGAAAAAACAGTTATTTATACACGACAATTTTCACATAATTCACCAACTATAAATACAAAATATGTAGACATTTTTGCTGCCTTAAAAATTATTCCTTATAAAAAATTCGTAAATAAAATCGGAATATAGTATATTCTAAACAAATCAAAACTAATTTTTATTGAACTTTTTATGTTATTATATATATTTGTATATTATATATTATATATATTATATATATTCATATATCTTTATTGAACATATATATTACATATTTGTGCGATATGACGTCCACTTATATAAAATATAATACATTTAGTTTGCGTTAACAATGAACAAGTTTTCTTTCAGAAAATTTTTATATTTCTAATTGTATGCGAAAGATTAATAGAGAAATAAAAATCAATTTTACTTGCATGTACAAGAAGTGAAATTTGCTTTATTTTGTCATTCATAATTTTAAATTTAAAGTAACTTCATGTATAAAAAATTAAAAATGGTGTAATAAAAATTTTTGTGTGTAAAAGCAAGTTTAAAGAAGAAAAAAAGAACAATTTCTGCAAGAAAACTTTTTTAGTCTAAACGCAGACTTAGTAGCAAAAAACAATAAATTTGTAAAATTGTTTCAAGCCGATATATAAGCCGCCGCCGAATCCTTATTGTAAACGCCGCCGCCGCCGAACAATATTTCCCACGCCGCCGCCGCCGACCAAATAGCATCGGCTTGGTTCACTGATAACATTTAGTGAGTAGTCATTTTGTAGTAGTGTCGCGAACGGGTGTGTTTATGAATAAACTGAACGCTGCGTTAAACTAAAATTGTAGATAACAAAAAAAAAAAGCACCTATGAAAAAATATTATATTACAAAATTAGTGCAAAATTATATAGTAGGTATAAAGAAATTCAAATTTTGTTAGTAAATAAATAAAATGTTAAATGTTTTCTTTAAAATAAAGTAAATTTTCTAAAGAATTTTGCATGAATTAGTTGCAAAAATTAGGAAAACATAATTTTGTTTTAAACAATTTTCACAGTGCAAAAATCAAATAAGAAAAAGAATTTGTAGAATAAATGTTATAAAAAAAAATGAGAAAAAATTGTATAGAGCATGAGTGTGTGAGCTTAAGTGTGAGTGGATGTGTGCGAGTACCAAAGTAGACCCGCTGTTGTGTATACGTAAAAATTCCTTTACAACACCCTTGATTAATGAAAAAACAGAAACAAAACACAAATGAACAGCAGCAACAACAACTCCCTATATTAAAATAGGTACTACTTTAATAATAACAAAGTCAAGTGTTTTAAAGAACAAATAAAACAGTAATTTCAAAAAATTAAAAGAAATCAATATTAATTTTAGTTTAGTAATTTTTTTAAAATTAATTGTTAAAAACAAAACAATTTCAACAAGTAGGTACTTATATTAATTTAAAATATCTAAATGTGTACTTAGTAGCACAGGGTGTTTAATGTATTTACTAAATAATTTTTATACGTTAGTAAACATTAACAAGTGTTTATATATATAATCAGCAATTGTTTTGCATAGAAAAGATTAGAAATAAACAATAGTTATTTTCAAATTCCTTTTCAAAGAGACAAGTGCCGTTTCTTTTGTTTTTATTATAAAAGGAAATAAAAAAATATAATTTGCTGTAAAAAATTAATGTCAAAAGGAAAAGAGGTGCAAAAACCAACAATAATTAAAAATGAACCGTGTTGCATGAGCAAAAAAAATGTCTATGGTACAATTATAAATTGTTTAAAATAGAAGTTATCTTTTATAAAGTTACTGATTAATTGATTATGAAAAAAATTAAACGAAATTAGTGGAGACTAGTTTTTTGTAAGAATTTAGCTTGAGAAAAAAATTACACAGAAACTTTAACAATTTTAAACTGTACGATTTTTAATAGAGTACATAAACTGGCAATACTGTCTTAATTTTCTTATACTTTTTGCATCCCTTTCCTAGTTTAAGAGGCTCTGGCCAATTTCTCCACAACCTTAAATGTATAGAGAGAATATTTTTTTCTGCTAATTCCTGTTAATAACAAAATGTGTATGTGTGCATGAGTTTGCGTATGAGTGCGTAAAATCCATTATTACGCTCGTATATTCATGTTGTTGCTGTAAATTGTATTTATTTGTTTTGTTTATATCCTTCGCTCATTTTTACTTATTGTGTCAGTCATACAAGGACATTTAGTTTAAACGAGGTACCAATCCTAGAATTTTGTTAAAATACAACAACAGTTTTTTAAAAACAAACAAAACTCCATACACATATCCATACAAATACATACATTCATTATTTTACATACATACATATCTGAATGTATGAATCTGTGTACTTATATTCATTCATGTTAAAAAATGTTTTTTTAGAAAATAATCCAAATAATACTATTACTTACGCCAAAACAAAAAAAAAAAAAAAATAAAAAACTGTTATAATTCCAAATATTGCCATCTCTTGTACACTTACTATTTTTTTGTTCGTACTTTGCTGTGCAGTGCGTTTTATTGTTTAATTAGTACGAAAAATAAAGAATCGAATAAACGGAAATTTGTCTTCAAACGTCATCGTCATCAGATGCATTTTCATTTTGTTATAAAATGGTAAGTAGAAAAAATTTGTTTTAATAATTTAATCATTTATTTGTGTAAGTTATTGAGTAAAACATGATGGAAATTGTGGGGTAAAAGACAATAATATATACCTACATATGTAAATAAATTGTTTAAAATATTTCTTAATAGGGGTTTTATAAAACTTTTCAAAGAGTTTTTTATAATCTCGGACATAATATGGAACCTTTGTTTTGATTCCGACTACTTAAGCCTGATATTACTTTCTAATCTTATAAAACCGTAACACTATATGAAAATGTCGGCCTTCTGCATGTTTGTTGAAATACGTTTTCTTAAGTCCTTAAAAACTACATATGTCTCTGAAACAAATCTTTAAGTAGCTTCCTTATATGTACGTAGATGGATATATTTAAAAATTTGCTTAGCAAAATCGGAAAAATATATACATAAGCGATAAATTGGACTTATGTTTTAGATTATTGTTTTTTTAATTATCTACATGCAATTAAGATTTGTTCTTCAATAAGAAGTTATACAGAACATTTCGTAAGAATTTAGGACACAAATGTTAGTATGTATTAAAAAAAGTGCAAAATTTCTGCCCAGTTGAATGTATGGTGATGCCATATGATGTGACCCGCGGAAACGTATTATTTCGTAGAACAAAAATTGATTTTCTCTGGGGGACATCATATCATAAAGAGTTATTTTAGAGAATTGACTGGGTGGGCTGAATTATATAACCATATTGAAAATGATAAAGTTTAGCATTTAATGGCCACGTAAGGTTTAGTTTTTGAGCACTAATAATATACATATATGTCAAATACATCATTGGGCCTTATTTGATCGAAAATGACCAAAGTAACACTGTTACTATGATTGAAGAACGATACAGAACCATAATAAATGAGTTTTTTCCCGCAAATTACTAAATTAGGACTGCTGGACGTTGTAATTACAGACACAGCTAGAGTGACAACTTCGAAGAATTTGTTTCCCGGTCGCCATGTCTCGTTGTGGAAATATAGGAGCCGAGAATATCGCTCGGGTCACAGTTCTATGTATGTCAATAAGCCACAAACCGTGGAAGGTCAAAAAGCAAATACTCGACAAGATGCGAAAACTTATCGCCCGAAGTTCTGAACAGATTAAAAGAAATACTGTAAAAAGGGCCTGAATGGTCTACAATAGCATATTGATAAAGAGTTGCCCAGAGTAGTTTTAGAGATATTTTAAGATGAAATTACTAATAACAAAATTCCAAAAATAATGTCCTTTGCTTTCCAATAAGATATAGAAATGCAAATCATACAAAAAAAAAATTATTTATATGTTTGATTACACTTTAATTTTAAATAAAAAACATATAAAAAACCGTAAGTAGTGGTACAGGTGGAGAAAGATTTCAATAGTTTTAACTTAAGTCTTTTAAAAAGCAATGGAGAACATACTATAGATGAAACAGTTGAACCTTAAAATAACCATTCAGTGCGGTCATTAAGAGATTCGGGGCTGTAAAAGTGAAGTCAGAGATATATAGGATTGTTTTAGATACAAAAAAACAATTGCTTAAATACGTTGGACAATGGATTTGTTCAAAGAATATGTATTACCGAAATTTTATCTAAACGCAACACTACTACTCTAATACAACTATTCCCTAGTTACACCACATTAAATGATTATTTAAGTATTAGAGTTTGTAGTCCTTCTTTTACTTAGTTATTTTAATTCCGCCAAAAAATTTTCTTCCATTCCTGTTTGATGCCAATACAAAAATCAGGGATGCCACTATGGTCCGAACAGAACAAAATTGGTAGTTTTTTTTTTATTTAAGCACAACTGGGAAGTTGGGTTTTTTAAGTTAAAAGCACAAATAAAAATAATATGCGAATAAAAATATTTGACATTTTCATAAAACTTTTTTATTACACTTAAAACATTAATAGGTTGTCATTAATTTTAAGTGTCAATATATGTACCTATATGTAGATAATTTTATATTATTTCACATATAAACACTTAGAAAATTAGTTAATTCTGATCCAGACTGTGTGATACGTATTTTGAAAATTTAAACACTTTTAAAATATTAAATTAAACGCAAAAACTAAATATTTTATAACAAATAAATTTTAATTTTAATAAATTGTATAATATTAGCACTATTTTTGTAGCTCTTTTATTTAATAAAAAATATTTTTTTTTGCTACTCTATCAGAAAATTTATACTTAGAAAGGCAATTTGAGAGAATTGTAGGTTTTGGTAGGCATTGGTCCTTTTTTTAGAAACATTTGGTAGGAAATTTTTTTTCGTTCTGGCATCCCTGACAATAATTTAAAAATAAATGAAATTAAATTGTGTTCCTTTAACCTACGGTCTACATGAATTTGACTGGTGTGGACCGCTGTTGTCGATGTTTTGTTCTTGTTTAAACAGCGTTGTCAGAACATTTGTTCGAACAACGATATCTGACATTAAAAGGCATTGAATATGAAATAAAGGGACGATACATAAAAATAGCAACAAAACACACTTTATACGTTTTTTCCATATCAAAGAACATGAACAATTTTTTGACAGTTGCTCTGCCGACGTTTTATTCTAGTCTAAACAAATCGATCGCTCGTCAAGACGTAAAGTAAACAAGTAAGAGCGCTATATTCGGCCGTGCCGAATCTTATATACCCTTCACAACGTGTAGTCATGCAATAACAGTGGTATGTGTCACCATTCATCCCATATGAAATACGTACATACATATAAAAACATACATATATAAAAACGTCCCATTGTAAAATTATAAATTCACGTATGTATGTTAAAAAAACAAAAAAAAAAAAAATTTAAAAAAAATTTAAAAAGAAATTTAAAAAAAATTTTAAAAAAAGTTAAAAAAAAAATTTTAAAAAAAATTTTAAAAAAAGTTTAAAAAAAAAAAATTTTAAAAAAAATTTAAAAAAAAATAATTATGTATATAATATATATAAAACAAAAAAAAAAATAAAAAAAAAAATTTAAAAAAAAAATAATAAAAATATAAATAATATATTAAATAAAAAATAAAAAAAAAATAAAAAAAATTAAAAAAAAAATTTTAAAAAAAATTAAAAAAAAATTTTTTGGCTCAGCTGGGATTCGATGCCACGTTTTCTCTAACCAGTATACACATTTGTATGTATGTATGTTGTTGTTGTAATGTTGTTTTTGTGAAAAAAAAATCGAGGTGGTCGTGGGTTTTTGCTCATATACCGATGTTTCTGATTTTCAATACCGATCTACTCCCGAATATTTCTGATATTTTAATACCTTACCCGGGCCCAACCTATGTCGGGGGGCTTCAAAAAGTTGATTTCAACATACACACGGACAGACGGTCAGACGGACAGACTGACAGAGCTTAATCGACTCCCCTATTCATAAGCTTTCAGAAAATATATACTTTATGGGGTCGGAAATAAAAATTGTAGAAATTACAAACGGAATGACAAAGCTATATATACCCTTTTTCACTGTGTGAAGGGTATAAAAATGGGATAATGGATATTTTTTCTTTGCTTATTTAAATTTTAACTGTTATAGTCTATAGGTAAAAAAGTTCTCACTCTTTTAGTTATTTAAATGTCAAAATCTGATCGTACTGCGAAGACCAGATGAATAAATATGCCTTGTGTAAACACATACAATAATTGAACCAATTGTAAATTACAACGGGGGTTGTGCATTAAACTTAAAATACAACAAAACTAAAATAAAACAATTTAATAATTTTTCATTTGAATAAAGGCTTAATTTAAAATAATACCTTTTACAGTGGAATCTCCCACTACGGACACTTCTCTTCAGCGGACATTTCTTTTAGACGTACATATTTCAATGGTTCTTTCGGTGTCCGCTAAAAAGAGTGTCCACTGTGTATGAAAATTTGTGATGTATTTTTTTTAAAAAACTTTTGTATTATTTAATTAAAAATAGTCACTAAAATATCACGATAATAGTCACAACGTGATATTTGAAATTGAAGAGTGTGAGTAGTTAGATTTTTATAGTTTTGTAGCAATTGTTGTTAGCTGATGTAAAAATTTAAATATTTTAAGATTGGAGTTAATACCCTCTTGCTAATTAAGTGCGATATGTATGTACATTTTATACTACCATTTTATTCTTCTTACCACAAGTTGTATTCTCTTTGTTTTTGTTTACAATTCTACACACATTAAAAAAAATAGAAAAAATACGATTTCAAAATTCAGGTCATTGAATTATGTATACGACGAGTACAATGTATGTTGAATAATGATGATTCCCTTACATTGTTGTGGTTGCTGCTTTTTAAACATACATATTTATGTATGTGTGTATACAAACCAATTGTATGTTAATGTTACTTTTTTTCGTAACTATGATGTATCTATCATGTATTTACCATATTTCTTCTAATGTTACCCCACTTCCATAGATTTTTGTTAAAAGTTTTTTTTTATCTTTACAACTTCTTTTCTTTTAAATGCACACTTACGGTTTTCTAAGTATGTTGTTGTTCTTGTATTTCCGTATTTATTTTAACCCAAATTCTGTAAAAAGATTTTGATTCAATTCGTTTGTAGTTTTTGGACCTTTTAAAATTTGCACACACACCTTAAAAGAAAGATTAAAGAAGCGTTATTCCTTTTTTTATACCCTTCACACAGTGAAAAAGGGTATATATAGGTTTGTCATTCCGTGTGAAATTTCTACAATTTTCATTTCCGACCCCATAAAGTATATATTTTCTGAAATCTTATGAATAGGTGAGTCGATTAAGCTCTGTCAGTCTGTCCGTCTGTCCGTGTGTATGTTGAAATCAACTTTTTGAAGCCCCCCGACATCGCTTGGACCCGGGTGAGGTATTAAAATATCAGAAATATTCGGGAGTAGAACGGTAAAATCAGAAACATCGGTACATAAACAACTGAGATATGAGCAAAACAACATACAACATACATACATACAAACGTGTATACTGGTTAGAGAAAACGTGGCATCGAATCCCAGCTGAGCCAAACAAATTTTTTTTTTTATTTTTTTTTTTTATTTTTTTTTTTATTTTTTATTTAATATATTATTTATATTTATATTAATTTTTTAAAAAAAAATTTTTTTTAATTTTTTTTGTTTTATTTTTATTATATATATTTTAATTATTTAAAAAATTTTTTTTTTTAATTTTTTTTTAATATTTTTTTTTTAATTTTGTTTAAAATTTTTTTTTAATTTTTTTTAATTTTTTTTTTATTTTTTTTAAACATACATACGTAAATTTTTAATTTTACAATGGGATGTTTTATATATGTATGTTTTTTATATGTATGTACCTATTTTATATGGGATGTATGGTAATACAAACTACTGTTATTGCATGGCTACACGTTGTGAAGGGTATATAAGATTCGGCATGGCCGAATATAGCGCTCTTACTTGTTTTAAAATACAAAGACTCAAAAGTGTAACAACATTTTAAAGGATTCTTTACTTGAAATGAAATAAAATTTTTTTTTTAATTTTTATGTTTAAAACGATAGCGAAAGTATGCAAAAGATTTACCTTTTAGATCTGTTTTGCAAATTTTTTTCTTGTGCTTTTAATGGTCTATTCTTTTGATTTAAAAAAAAGTTGAAAGTGATCACTGAGCGGTTATATATTTTAGAGAAAAGAGTGTTTAAAATTTATAAAAGACTGAATATTAATTTTATTAAAAAATGGGTTAAGAATGAAATCAAGGCGACACTAATCTTACTTCCTTTCTTTTTAAAATAAATTTTAAACTAATAATCTCCATATTTGATCTGAGTAACGTTTTGAATTAATGTAGTCAAGTAGTCAAGTAAATAGACGAAATTACAGCTGTGGGCGTGTAAACTTTTATACATACATACATATTTTATAAATTATTTTTGTTATGTTCTAACTTTTGGTGTGTTGCTGGTGCACAACAAAATTGATCAGAATAATTTTTGTGCTAACTTGGCGAGCAACAAAATTTAAATGGGAGGGAGTACTTATAACAGTTATGGTCTTAAAACGCTACTAACTAAATCATTACACAGAAAAAACACATACATACACATATAAAGAACTTATCGCTTATGATGTCAATGAAATTTGTTGACATCCTCAAGCGTCTTGGCATGTTCAATAAACGTGCAGTCTGCCTCGTAAATTGTGATTCGCCAACTAAGTGGACCGTGCCTTTTTATGATGTACCTGTAAGATATATTCGGAATGAACTGTCTACAAGATGTTTTTCCCCAAAAAATTAAACTTTTTTCATCCTAGGATAATTTAAAGACAAGTTTGTTATTACATATAGATGTGACGTGCCTCTAGGGGTATTCGTAAGAAACTTTGAACATACCAGTCACTAACCAGTAAAAACAATATGGATTGTTTTTAAATATATATTTACTCAAGCTACTGTTAATAAAACACCAAACTACAAGCCGTAGTCTAGCAAATAATTGCTGAGAATAAGTAACAAATCGAATGAAACAAACTGAGTTATAAGCACCAAATTATAACTGCTTCGGTTCTTTTCCTAAAATTTACAAATGATAATTGGTTTTTTAAAAGTTCTAGACATTCGAGAGAATGGATATGGGTATTAAAACGAAAGCCTTAACTAGAGGAATATAAAACACCATAAAGAAATATAAAATCCATGATAGATGCCACTACATAAAGTGGCGTACAATAAATTCATATATGAGTCAAATCTAGTTATTAAAAATGGTTCCCCTTCTTACCCCTCTATACTGATATCAAATGGAAGAGCTGAACCATTAGAAAACAAATAAACTATAAAAAAGTATAAAATCTAAGATGGCGTGTTAAACAAATCAATATGGGTATCAAATTAAAGAGCTCAGTTAGTAGACAGACATTGTCGTAGCTACTGAGGGTGACAAAAGCTTAAACAAAATTTTTTCTCTGATTTTGATTAGTTAAGTTAATTTTATATTTATGTTAAATGTATGTTAATTTTTTTCAAATTCTATAAAAAAAATCTAGGGAGTGGTATTGCACCACCCAGAATGGTCTTGTTACAACCATGAATACAGCGAACTATATAAATTCAAAATAAATGATAGCGTCGGAATTAATAAAGCTAAATGTCGTATAACATCAAATCTGAATTCTAGGCAAGCTACTACACATATATAACACCAAATCTAAATTCTAGGCAAGCTACATACATATGTACATTATGGTGAAGGATTCTATCAGAGTGGCACAACTTAATAAAGCGCTTTAACTTGTTATACCCTTCACAGTGAGTGTAAGGGTATATATAGGTTTGTCATTCTATTTTCTACAATTTTCATTTCCGATCCCATAAAGTATATATTTTCTAAAAGCTTATGAATAGGGGAGTCAATTAAGCATTGTCAGTCTGTCTTTCTGTACGTCTGTCCCTGTGTATGTAGCCTATCTCGTCTTTTAACACCAATACAAAATGGGCGAACGTAGGTTCGAATCCCAGTTAAGACTAAAATTTTTTTTATATACATATTCTTTTTATTTTTTTATATTTTATTTGTATTTTTTTATATTTTATTTTTATTTTTTTTTAACATACATACATAAATAAACTCAATTTATAATTTTACAATGGGATGTTTTTAAGCGGATAAAATCATTATAAAGATAATGAAACATGTATGTATGTACGTATTTCTTATTAATGAGATGCATGGTGATACAAACAATTGTTATTACATGACTACACGTTGTGAAAGGTATATAGGATTCGGCCCGACCGAATATAGCACTTTTACTTATTGTTTTATTTATTTTCTTTTTCAAGTGTTTTCTACAAAAATTTGTATCTATTTTGCTTTATCTTTTTCCAAAACAAGATAAAATATATTGATACACTTACATATCGATGATCACAGTTAGAAAGGCCTCAACTCGTATTTTTTACGACATTGCGTTTTTCAGTGATTCCAATACATTTTACAGAAACATCTTGATACAAAAATTTGAAGCAATAGTATTAAAAACAAGTAACAGTGCTATATTCGGCCGTGCCGAATCTTATATACCCTTCACAACGTGTAGTCATGCAATAACAATTGTTTGTATCACCATTCATCCCATATAAAATACGTGCATACGTACACGTTAGAATAAATGTGGCATCGAATCCCAGCTGAGCCAAAAAAATTTTATTTTATTTAATATATTATTTATATTTTATTATTTTTTTTTATATTTTTTTTAAATTTTTTGAAAAATTTTTTTTAGAAAAATTTTTAAAGCTTTTTTAAATTTTTTTTGTAGTTTTTTTTTATTATTTTTTTCTTATTTTTAATATTTTTTTTTTGTAATTTTTTTTTGTTTGGTATGTTTTTCACATGTATGTATGTATGTTGTTGTTGTAATTGTGAAAAAAACGAGGTGGTCGTGGTTTTTTGCTCATATCTCAGAAGGTTATGGGGCGATTGTGCTGAATTTCAATAGCGATTCATTCCTGGATATTTCCAAGAGATTGATACCATATAAGGATCTGAGGAACATATAGTTGCTTCTAAAAGTTGATTTCAACCAACACACGGACAGACGGACAGACGGTCAGGGCTTAATCGACTCCTCTATTCATAAGCTTTCAGAAAATATATACTTCATGGGGTCGGAAATGAAAATTGTAGAAATTACAAACGGAATGACAAAGCTATATATACCCTTGTGCACCACAGGTGAAGGGTATAATTACAGTTTTTCAAGCAATAAGTTTTACAAAAATAAGTTTTTACCATCTTCTGTAAAGTTACAATTATTTGAGTTAGGGCTTTTTTACCTGTGACCATCGAAATACATTTAAAATTTTTTATTTAATATGCAATACAAAAGAAAGAACACAAATTATAAAGTAATAAAAAATAATAATTTGTTCTATTTTTTTAGCAACATTTGTTGTCTATGAGTACTTTAACTTCTTCAAAAGGCGGTACTATATTAATGAATTTATTTCATTTATATTTTTTGTTTATTGTTCTTAAAAGGAAATTCAAATTGAAATAGTTTTTTTCTTTTCAATAACAAAACTATTGCCAAGTATTGCCTTAAGTTCTATTAGGAGAATAGAGAACTAAAACAGCAAAAAGACACAACTGATATGTACATATATGCGGTTTTTAACCTTTTGAACTTGTTTTTTATTATTATTTATACATGAATTTTGAATCTAGACTGAGAATAAAAATTCTTAAATATACAAGTGTTTGTATATGTACATACATATATTTAATACTTTTTTATATGTGGTACATACTAATGTACCTGCATACATAAATATATATTGTTATAATACACAATGGACCAATTTTTTTTGGCTTAAAAATTTTGCGTTTTTTTATTGGAATTATTTTCATTCTTTTTATTTTATTTTCTACTAGCCAAACCCGGCGCGCGTTGCTACGCCCCTTAATGAATTTGAAATGCATTCTGAATTTTAATTGAATATCAAGTGCAAAAACCTAAATATTATAATTTTTTTTATGGGCGTAGCATTGCCCACTTTTTTAATCGCAAAATTGTAAAGTCATAACAGCTCAATATGTGTGCAAAGTTTCAGAAGAATCGGACCAGTGCAAGTACCTCAAAATTATAATTGTTTTTATGGGCGTGGCCCTGCCCACTTTTCTTTTCACGAAATTGTAAGGTCATAATAGCTCAATATGTGTGCAAAGTTTCAGTATAATCGGTCCAGTGCAAGTACCTCAAAATGATACCTGTTTTTTATGGGCGTGGCACTGCCCACTTTTCTAATCACGAAATTATTTAGGCATGGCAGCTCGATATGTGTGCAAAGTTTCAGAAAATTCAGTCCAGTGCAAGTAGCTAAAACTGATAACTAATTTTTTGTGGGCGTGGCCCCGCCCACTTTTTAATCACGAAATTATAAAGTCATGACAGCTTAATATGTGTGCAAAGTTTCAGAAAAATCGGTCCAGTGCAAGTACCTCAAAATTTAAACTTTTTTAGGGGCGTGGCCCCGCCCACTTTTCTTATCACAAAATTTTTTAGTCATGACAGCTCGATATGTGTGCAAAGTTTCAGAAAAATCGGTCAAGTGCAAGTAGCTAAAACTGATAACTAATTTTTTATGGGCGTGGCCCCGCCCACTTTTTTCCACCCATAAACACTCCCTGGTATGTGTACAACAACTTACCAAAGTTTGAGCCCGATCGGTTTTACAGTTTCGGAGTCTATAGCTAACACACACACACACACACACACACACACACACACACACACAGAGTTTCACTTTTATATATATAGATTTGTAATATTACACAGTTTATTAAGCAATTCATTGTTGTAATTTTCATATTAAATTGTTATACAAAACTTAAGTGTTTTTATTATTATTTCAATACTCGTACTAACAACTTGTGTATGTTTGTGTGTAAATGTATATACAAATGTAGTAAAAATATGAAAAATGGATCTTGAGGGACATTTAACGATTCATTGAGTGTTTGTTCATGTACCAAGTAGTTGCATATACATACATACATACGTACTTACGTTTATAAATACATACTTACATAACGTATGTATGACAACGACCTTAAAGTACTCAGTATGGTGGACAATTGCAAGCAAACTAATTCATTCCACATTTGACACCCTCTAAGCACTAGAAGTGGTAAGAGTGAATTTATATTATTTATTGAATCTTTCTATATTAAGAAAATGACAAAAAGTATTAAAATCTTAAATTAATTAATTTCTGGGTCTAAGTATTGTCATTGCAATAGAGGCTCCAATTTTCATTGCATAGAGGTCATCATTCTAGCGAGTCCGCGAGGGCCAATGTATCGATCCTCTTGAGTCGAGTATGTTCATTGCAATACAGTAGATTCTGTGCGAGAGGATTTGGATGAATTTCCAGCTTTCATACATATTTTGAGCAGAAGGTTTTTATTTGGTCGCAAACAAATGGAATATTAAGGTCCTTGTGAATACTTGCGCTACTTATAAACCACTGCTCTCCAGTAATAAGTCGCAATATTTTGTTTTGTCGTTTTTGTAATTTGTCTATATTAGAAGCAGATGATGTTTCCTAAAGGTCCATATTGGCTTAATGATAGCTTTGAGAGTAGAACCTTGTAGTTTAGGTTGAGTGCAAAGAAGCCACTGAAGTTGTAGTGTTTTGACTTTGATTTGGATTCGATATTTTGAGACTAGGTAAGGCGTCGATCAAGGTGTATACCAAGATATTTTATATGATTTTGCACTGGGATAGCGATGTTATTTATCTTCAGATTAGGACAGTTTCCCTTTCTCAAGGTGAAAGTGACATGTGTGCACTTTGCTGGGTTTACTTTTATTTTCCATTGGTTGAGCCATTTTTCGAGTTCTTTAATATGATCCTGCAGGCAATTAAAAGCAATTCCTTGATTTTTATGCCTGTAAATGCGGTGTCGCAAACTGAACGTAAGTTTTCAAATGCAAAGAAACACACATTTTTGTAAACTTTTATCTTTTGTATTGAATCATAAATTACTCACAATAAGTGGCTAATTGTGGTCCAAATATAAATAAAAAGTTTTAAAAATATAAAAATTAAATAATTTATATCTTTTTCTTTTAGTATGACTTTATAAGAAATAATCAAGAATAATCAAATAAAGATTGTGTTATCACGAGGACATAATCCTTAATTAATTTTAATGGCAGGATTTCCACCTCTCTCCCACATAATGCATACATTTTTCAAATTAAATGCCTTCACAAATGTCAAACTTCATGCAAAAAAAAAAAAAAAATATTTAAAAGCAAATTTATATTTTTTTGCATAAAGTTTAACATTTGTAAGAAGCCAAATTCGCCACTACATATAACTTTTTAGGTATACCAGTAGTACAAAAATTTCTTTAAACTTAATAATATTTTTTTTCACAAAAGCTTAAAGCTTTGACTAAAAATCAACTTATAAAGAATTTTTTTGTTTATATATTTGTATACCCTTTACACGAGGGTATATCGATGGTACAAGTAGAAAGGCCCTAACTTGTATTTTTTTACGAAATTGTGTTTTTTTTAGTGATTTCAATACATTTCACACAAAAACACCTCGACACAAAAACTTAACCTTTTCCTTTTACTTTTACCTTTTCCTGTAAAGTTGTAATTTTTTTAATTTGGGCCTTTTTACCTGTGATCATCTAGAGTAATCAGGTATACATATTCTGCATCCTTATGGGTAGAGAAGATTTAAATATGTCCGTCGGTCCGTCCATGTAAGTGTTGAAATCAGCCTTTTGAAGCCCCTTAATAACCTAGAGACTCGTGTGTGGTATTAGGTTATCAGAAATGCTTTCGATAATTTTGCTATTAAAAATTAGCAATCTCGTCCCATAAGCGGTTGAAATATGAGCAAAAAACCACGTACACCTGTGTTTTACTTAAGTAAAAATTAATTTTTGCAGCTCCAAAATATCTTTGTGTCCCATTTGTTGAATGTCACTATAAGATTTACATATAAGAACATAATTGGAAAATATTGACTCAATCGGTCCATTTCTAATTTTTTATTATTTTTTTTTTTCATTAAAGCAGTTACTCTTGTTGAAATCATCACCAATCAAGATAGTTTATGAAATCTAAGATGGTAGTGAATTGTATGTTATAATAAATATATATTAAGGCATTAAGTATGAGATCCATTTTAAATTAAAGATCATTAGCGCGATTTAAGTGGTGCAAGATATTTAACCACTATGTGAAACCATACACCCAGTAAACGGACATTCAAATTCAAACCAGCCAAATGGTTCAATTCTTTTAATTGAAATTTTCTTTTGTGGTTATAACATTTCGATTGCAAGAATCATAATTTCTAAGCGCAGACTAAATTCTTGTATTTCGGTACGAAATTCTTTAGATACAACTGTAAAATTTAACTATCACAACTAAGCTTTGACATTGGCAACAATTTCTCTGTGTACGCACATTAAACTTAAAGTTTATATCTTTCAATTCCTAATTTTGTTCGCTTATTTTAACTTTAAAAATACATATTAAATACAAAAATAAAAATTTGAAGCACTTTAGAAATCGCTTTCAGTGGGGGAATTTTTTTTTTGCCAACTCAACCTCAGAAACTGTTTTTTTTTATTATCAGAACAACATTTCCCACATGGTACTGGAGTGGTATTTTGCACTCAAAAAAAGTTATTTCCCTAATGTACATGTTGACATGTCATAAATAGTCATTTTAAATATGTACATTATAGTAAAGGGTATTATCAGATTCGCCATGGTCGAATACAGCACACTCACTTGTAACATTTCGTACATAAACATTTTGTCATTGAATATTTGCTAATAACACATTTGCGTATTTTTGTTTATTCTACTATTTTTTGGGTACTTTACCATTGTATACTTTGTAAGTAGTACAAGTATATATTGGATTTTATACGCCATTTGCCGTAAATGATAAAAAAAAACGATAAAATATTAATAACATTTTTGTGCTTTGCACATGTTAAGATGGTGTGGGAGCTTAAACATAAATATTTAATTACTTATATTTATTACTTATTGTCTACATATGTATGTGTATGTACGTTTGTATATGTGAAATATGTATAAGTAGACATTGAAAGGCCAAAAGAAAAAAATGAATAAAAAAAAACCAAAGAAATAAATTATGACTTAAGCCTAGTTAAATTGCTTGTAAAAGTTGTACCAAACACTTTCTGAACGACAAGCTTAATAAAATTTGCAAGAGAACTGTACAAAATTAGTTCAATTCGTTGATTCCAGTGTCTTAAAGATCTATGCAATTGCTAGGGTTGCCTTTTATATTTCGGGATTAGAGACCACAAATCATCGAAATGGTTTTTTTACTTTTCACAATATTCTCCATGAATAATGATACACTTTTGCATACATGTGAACCAATTTTCGAAGCACTTTTTCCATTCCGTCTGAGGTACCTCCAAAACATGCATTTTGAACGTGTTTGGATTAATTTGTGGGGTTTTGCTCGTCTCGGAAAATCCATACATTCGACTGCTGCTTACTTACTGGCTCATTCGCGTGGATTCACGATTCGTCACCTGTCACGATGTCATACACACCGCGGTTCTATTTTTTGAGCTTCCTTGCGACTAATTGACACGAGTCGTTTTTTGAGTGATTGTAAAATTATGTGGGATCCAACGCGAACAAATCTGTTTAACAGCCAAATGTTTCTTCAAAATGGAATGTATGCTGGTTAAAGTAATATTTAAGATTGCCTCAATCTCACTATAAGTTACATGACAATCTTGCAGTATCATTTCAAGCACAGAATCATTATTTTCCGGAGCAACAACCAATTTCGGACGACCTTTACGAAACTTGTCGCTGAGCGAGATAAACACTAGTCAGTGATGGTGCTTTATCGTAAAGAATCGAATTGAGTTCATCGACTAACTCCTGTTGATTTAATTCAAACGTTGACGATTCAATTTTATTTTAATTCCGACATGAATTTTCCAAGTTACTGTCATCAACACAAATAGCGTTCGTACGCCAAAAAGTTCTGAGTACGTGCGTATATTGTCAAAAATGTTAAACTTTACTTTAGGAATTACAGTTGCCAGCTTGCAGCACTGGGGTTGAACAATCCCGAAATATAAATGGCAGCCCTCGTATGTATGGAATATGACATCATTTATATTAGCGATTCGCACCGACCTCGTATCCAGTTAAGAGACAAAAAGGATATTTTCGCCCCAAAGCAAATTTTTTCATTTGATAAGTAATAGTTTTGGCAGCCATTAAACTAACAATTCATATATTTTAGGCAGAAATATGATATACATACATATTTCGTCGTAATACAGAAATTCATTGAGCTGTGGCAGAGCCAATTGAGTTGAAGTAAAATGTAAATAAAATTCTGGCGGCTTCAACATTCAAACGAGTTCGATTTTAAAAGCCTCTAGCGTTATTCCTTACGAGTGTCCAAAATGCTGGGAGCGGCATCGATTCAATAGGTCACGGTTTTTGCCTACACACTCCGCTACTGTCCCGAAATTCTCCGTATTACATGCTGAATGTGTTATATTTGGTTGTCTGTCTATCATCAAATAACACATACTGATACTAAGATTTGTCGACGTTCTTGCCAATAGCGGACTAAAAGGTCAAAAAATATGTATGCCTTCCACGATCGCCAATGTGGGTTTATTGAGAATAACTAACAGCGAAGCAATACCCGAAATAAAATATCGAAAAAGGCAGTAGTTCGTAGTTACGATAATTTGGAAAAACGGGCTTTTAAATAAAACACTCAGGGTTCCAAAAGTAAAAAAAGACAGAAGATGAAATTAAGAATTTTTATTTACACGAAATATAGTTTTAAAGGGACAATACCGGAAACTAAAATCATCGCACAAGACTGAAAGACTTATTTTATTTCCCACCTACGCTCCGACTAGGTGTTTTAATAAGGTCTACAAGTATATCGTATATCGTATTTATTTAAATCGAACTTATTTAAACCTGTTATATATAATGTACATGTTAAATTATATTTGAAGAAATAGAACAATAAATTATTCCATAAAGAAAGGGATCGATTATGCTGTTATTTGAAATATAAATTATTTCCCCAAAAACACCACAAGTCATTTAATTGAACAAACAGAATGCGTTGATCGATACATGTGTATGTAAGTAAGTATGTATGAGTTAAGACGCAATAAAATATTAAAAACATATCAACTAAATTTCTAAAGCAAATAATATCGTAAAAACTTGGTAAACATTATAAAATTTTAAATTCATTATTTAAAAAAAAAATAAATACTAATCGAAAATATAAAAAAATTAACCAGATTTGTTTAAAAATAACTAGACGGCTGTGTTGAAAAGATTTCAAAAATTCCTAAAAGATAAAATAAAAGAGCGTTATGAGACACTCTTCTATCTTAATTATTTATCACATTAACTTTAAATCTACTGTTTTTGTTTCTTTTCATTTACCGCTAAACACCATTTTTAACTGTAAAACTCTCTAGGCACAGGCATCAAATTCTCACAGAAAGAGAAAAAAGAAATAATAACAAATATAAAATATGTGTTCATAAATAAATAAATAAATAATAAAAACAACCAAGAATTAATTTGTTACACATTTACCATACCTGTTTGATGTTTGAACAGGTTTAATACGAGAATATACAAACTTTAACTTAAGTATAAGTTAAACACATAAAGGGTGATTTTTTAAGAGCTATAGGAAATTTAAAAAATAAAACACATAAAATTCAGAAAAATTCATTAAATCTTTATTTGAATCGATAGTACGGTCAATATAATTTAATGTTTGAAGATTATTTCATGCAAATGTTGACCGTGACTGCGCCTTAAATGGTCCATCCGCTTAATCCAATTTTGGCATACTCTTTCCAACATTTCGGCCGGTATCTCATCAATAAATGATTCAATGTTGTCTTCCAATGCGTCAATTGAAGCGGGCATGCGTGTATAGACATGAGCTTTAACATAGCCCCACACAAAATAGTCTAAGGGCGTTAAATCGCACGATCTAGGCGGCCAATTGACCGGTCCCGATCGTGAAATAAAATGTTCACCGAACTCGCCTCTCAATAAGTCCATTTTTAAGCGTGCTGTGTGGCATGTGGCACCGTATTGTTGAAACCACATGTCAAGCTCTTGCATTTTGGGCAAAAAAAAGTTGGATATCATCTCACGGTAGCGCTCACCATTCACAGTTACGTTACGATTCGCATCATCTTTAAAGAAGTACGGTCCAATGATGCCACCAGCCCAAACTGTGACTTTTTCTGGATACATTGGTAGCTCTTGCAATGCTTCTGGCTGATCTTCACTTTAAAATCGACAATTCTGCTTATTAACGTACCCATTAAGCCAAAAATGAGCTTCGTCGCTGAACACAAGAAGCGCGCGATAAACTTTCTTAATAGAGCACGCTTTTTGATAATAAAATTCGTTTGTAAGATGATTCATGGTTAAATTATAGACCAAACTGAAGATGTTTGACAGTGAAATAAAACACGAAACGTGCGTCAGCTGTTTAAACTAGTGTTGCCATTAAGATAATAGCTAAAATAAAAAATATATCAAATAAATCACCCTTTATATAAGACGTGTATATCGTAAAAACTTAGATCAAACATTAAGATAAACAATTTCTTATGTAAATATGAATGTATTGAAAAAAAAGAAAGAAAAACAAATATTTAATAAAGAAGCAGTTCATATAGACAACTCCAGAGTGTGAGAGATAACAAAGTAGAAAAATCAACATTGGCAACATAATTTTTTTTTTTTAATTTTGTTCAACTCATATTTATACAAGACAAATAGCAAAAACAATATTGCTTATCAACAATATAAAGAAAATCTATTCAATTTTTATTTTAATAAACATATACACATGTACAAACATACAAATGTCTATAGACATACATACATACATACAAACTTATATACAGAGGTGTTTAAAATAAAAATAGGGAAAAACGTTTAAGCTAAACGTTTTTTTTTAAGCCAACATCTGTGTATGAGGTGTTGAAGAAATTAATTTTCTTTTGTGTATGATGTCGTTCAAATAAGCGACCTGGCTTTGTACGGTGTCACGATTCGATAAACTTTTATTATACCCTTCACACAGTGAAAAAGGGTATATATAGGTTTGTCATTCCGTGTGAAATTTCTACAATTTTCATTTCCGACCCCATAAAGTATGTATTTTCTGAAAGCTTATGAATAGGGGAGTCGATTAAGCTCTGTCAGTCTGTCAGTCTGACCGTCTGTCCGTGTGTATG
Organism: Phyto melanocephala; assembly: GCA_941918925.1. Lineage (NCBI taxonomy): Eukaryota > Metazoa > Arthropoda > Insecta > Diptera > Rhinophoridae > Phyto > Phyto melanocephala. The sequence continues at coordinate 18,084,869 of OW799233.1, read as the reverse complement.
TTATGTGTGAAATAAACTTTTTGAAGCCCCCCGACATCGCTTGGACCCGGGTGAGGTATTAAAATATCAGAAATATTCGGGAGTAGATCGGTATTGAAAATCGGAAACATCGGTACATAAACAACTGAGATATGAGCCAAAACCCACGACCACCTCGAATTTTTTTTACAAAAACAACATTACAACAACAACATACATACATACAAACGTGTATACTGGTTAGAGAAAACGTGGCATCGAATCCCAGCTGAGCCAAAAAAAAATTTTTTTTTATTTTTTTTTTATTTTTTAGTTAATATATTATTTATATTTATATATTTTTTTTTAAATTTTTTATTTTAATTTTTTTGTTTTATATTTATTATATATATTTTAATTATTTTTAAAAAATTTTTTTTTAAAATTTTTTTTTTTTAATTTTTTTTTTAATTTTTTATTTCTTTTAACATACGTAAAGTTATAATTTTAAAATGGGTTGTTTGTATATATGTATGTTTTTTATATGTTGTACACGTTGTGAAGGGTATATAAGATTCGGCATGGCCGAATATAGCGCTCTTACTTGTTTTTAATGACTTTGCCTTTTATTTACATACAAATGTATGTATATCGGATTTAGTTTGATCGATGGCCTGGATTATGCTGTCTTTGAGGTAATCGGTTATTAGCCTTTAGTTTTTTCGCATAGATTTTTGATTGCATAATACCCAATCAGAGAAAGTCTAGCAGTGTTAAATTGCACAATCGTGGTGGCCAGATAACGTTACCGATTTACAATTTCACCCTCATTTTACACTCACTTTATTACTTAAAGGTATGTTCACATTAGGAACAGTACGATGCTACATGCTACACAGCTCATGACACATTAGACATTCTTCATGAGCAATTTGAGAGGATCATCTTACGCAGACATCCTGCGATTTGACTGTTATTGTGAAAGTTTCTAAAGTCGTAGGACTATTCGAATTATATTTATGAGTCAAGGCTTCATTAGTCTTTACTTTCTGTTGTCGTTCTGTGTCGTGCCGTTCTGTTGTTTAATTTTTGTGGTTACTTCTTCTGTAAAAAATCATCTGCCTTGATTTACAAGGTAATCTTACAAACACAAGCTTATTATATTTTTTGTTTATTTTTCTCGTCAAAGTCCGTACATAAAAAAAAATTTGTTGTGTCAGATTTCATCTATAAGCAAACAGAGTCTCTATGTTGCAGCCACCTTTAAAATATAGGCACCTAAATATCAGCTGTTTCTCTCTCAATGGCCGTCACTTAACGTTGAATTCTATTTTCTACGGGTTCGTCCGCAACGGCACGGAAAGTAACAGAACAACTAACGACTTGTACACATTTTCTATTTAACAGAATGAAATCAGCTGATTCGGAACGGAACATAAATTAAAGACTAATTCTGCCTTTAGAGTAGTCGAAAATTGGACATTTCGAAAAGATCACTAGACTGGTATAAAAACTGACAGCTTAGCTAACAAACCTGGCTTAATAATAGTTTGTAGCAAAATTAAAATGCGAAAAAACACTTATTTCCCTAAACATCATGTTTTTGAATCGCTATTCGTTCGTCTCGCGAATGAGTTTTCACCTCAGAGAAGAATATCTTCAAAGAACAACATAAATAGGCTACTGCCGAAAATGGATGAGATGGGATTTCTGATTTATCGCTTTAGCTATTTTCACAAAAAAAAAAAAACACTTTTGCACCTCTAGCAACACTGTTATTTGATTTTGGTTAGGTTGAAAGAAATATATTTTATATTGTTCATACCCATTGCAGGTTTAAAAATATCCTTCTTAGATTCTAATTCTTGTTGTATTGGGAATAGGAAATAAATAAATAGCCTAGTTCTCTTAAATTATTTTCTCAGTGATTTCCTGTCTTAAGCTCTAAGATATTCCGAATTTGGCATATTAAAGCTCTCGCATGTCATACAATCAAACACAGAACATTGTGTAACAGTGCTTTGTCTTCTTTCCATCTTCTTCTTATTGTGTTTTTAGGCAGTCTTGTGAGTGCTAAGCAGTTTATATATAGCTGATTTTTTTACATCTGTAATTCTCTATGTCTGTTAAAATGGTTATATTTTACAGTCAACCGCTGCTGACTGCATTATTTATTTTATTCTGTATTCACTTAAAAATATATAAACTTAAACAAATGGGGACTATTACAAAGAAGTTTAAGGCTCTCTGTCTGCTGTCGACGTCCGTATTCTTAGCCAAAACGGTTCAGGAGGTAGGTAACAATTGCTGGAAATTACTTAATCAATATCTATTGCATTATACCGTTGAGAGGTTTACCGGCCTAGAAATGTGTTGACAGCCACAACAATAGTATCAAAAGCTTTGCACTAATCAGTCAATTCTCCTAAATATTGACAATTTCAGAAACTATCGAAGGTTATGAGATTCAGAAATGATCCCATCTTAGATAGTTTATCCCAATATTATCACAAGATGTTCACAATTTGAATATATTAGTTATATAGTCCTTAATAAATAAATTTCAAGATTCTTAATACTGCAGTAATCTAAATATAAAACACTAACTTGTAAGAAGTGTCGCGACCAATGACCCAAATTTAAAGTTTCTACCAACAGGTTTTTACGTCAAACAATGAAACTATTACAAATTGATGACTAAATAGATATCAATACAGAAATAAAGAAAAGAAAATATAAATGGATTAGCAATACAATGTCAAAACTCTACGAAGCCCTAGAACGGAACCCGAAAGTGTATAGAAACCGAAAAAGGCCAAAGAACACCTGGAGGTGTACAATACCCAATTAAACGGAACGAACTAAGAGAGCGAGCAGCGACCAAAGAGAACTAGAAATCCCTAATGGAATTTGCTGAATTATAAAGGAGAAATTAGCTAATATAAATCTTGGTTTATCAAAACTGCCACGCCCATTATATTAACGTGTCACGAGAACTTAAAAAGACCATCACAATATATATCTGAAGCACAATAAAATCTGACTCTGTTGTTTAAAACACAAATTCAAATATATTTTTTATATTTTTTGTAAAAGCATTGGTCATTTCTATTATTTTGAACACAATTGCCTATAATTATTTTCCTATTTTTTGTTGTAGTTATAAAAATAAACATCGCGTTACTCATAGCTAAACCAAGATCCGTCATCATAATTCTCGATACACAAGTTATTTAAATAAACACTACGAGAAACTTACCCATCTAGTTTACCACTTATTCGAACGTCTATGTTTAAACACTGTGTTTAACAATTATAACTCTCTTAAAATAAATATGAGTTCGCTACTTGCGTTTGGTAAACCAAGCTACACATATCATAACACTAGGTTCACTTTTATATTTAAAGAATCTGGAAAGTTTATTAGTTTGATAGAAAATAAAATCCGATTAAATTTGTTGTCAAAAGTTTTTGACTTTAATCGAATCTTCCATTAGCTCCGATATTTTGCTATAAGAAACATGGCATGTATACTGCCCGATGAAACTGTTTTATATGTCGTCCTTATGTATAGTAGTGATCGAAGTTTAGATCCAACTAAAATACGCATAAGCTGTCTTAGTAAATGATAGTTAAGTTGTCTGTGTTTGTATGTACCAAACAACATCATGTTTCATAAATTATGCTGTACAGGGTGGAACAAAAATCACCACCTTTTTCGTTTGTATATATATTTTTCTAATTATATAAATAACACGCCTAGATAATAAATAATAGATAGATTCACAACTGAACAAAGAACCAGATTAATAAAAATTGTTTATTTTAATTAGAGGTCAGTTATTTTAAATCAAAAACCATATCATCGACATTTTAACGTCAGAATTTTGCCATCTGAAGCAATATTAAACGTTTAGAACAAAGTGTGAATGAAACCCCAAAAAAATCCTCTAGAGGGCGTTCTGCTTAGCCATAAATGGCTGGTATGTCACTACGACACATTTACTGCTATTCCCTGTTATAAATACCCTATGATCATCGACCACGTTTAAATTTTGCAGTGAAATTTCAACAGTTGGTCAGATATTAAATACTTTTTTTTTTAAATCTGAGTGATGAAGCTCATTTTTATTTGAATTGTTATGTTTATAGACAGAACTTGTAGGTTCTAGGTTTTGAAAATCCGTTATATCTGAAAATATTATTGGGCCTAACTTCTTCGTTAATGAAGATGCAAGTGCTATAACCGTAAATGGAGGGTTGTTTATGAACATTTTTTACGTCCTGTTCTTGAAAAGAGGCCTGAGATGTGATTTCAGCAGGATGGAGTCACTGCATACAATATCCGAGACACAATGGCAGCTTTAAATCAAATTTTTCAAGAAAGAATAATTTCTAAAAATTTACCAGATTTGTCAGTACTGTTTTTTTTTCGGTTATTAAAGGAGCAACTAATTATCCTTGAACTCAAGGCTAACATTGTTGAAGAAGTTCGAGCGCTACAGCCACAAATTTTGTAAGATGTTAGGGAAAATGCTTTAAAACGAGCACATCATTGTGAAACTAAAAAGGGGAGACGTTTAAGTGACAATATTTTCGAGACTTAACTTAAAAACATTTTGATTTTCTATGTGAAACTTGAAACTCGCAAACCCCATTCTAGTATTTTATGTAAATCTAAATAATATTTTTAAATTGTATGAGTTGGATGCCTTTGAACCAACAAAATGTGCAAAAACAGGAGCAAATTGAAACACCTCCATTTTGACGAACCATGTTATTTTTTGTGCTGTATAGTGTAAAGTGACCCAGAAAACAAATTATGACATACGTAATTGTAGAAATCTTATTATAATCTCTATGCCAAAAGCATAACATAAGATCGATCGTTCGACTAAAATTACAATCTCGTTTGTATGTAGCGATTTGGCCCCACTTGAAAGCAGACTATTGATTAACTGTTAACACCTAAAACTATTGAAAATTTCTTATTTGTAAGAATAATTTAAAATGTTGGCCCACATACAAGCAATTATCACTGTCTGTAACTTTCATATTTAGATTTTATATTTACATGCAACTACTAATTTAAATCAAATCTTATTCTATTCTCAGTTGTTAATCAAACTAAAACATCTCTATTTTTAGTTCAATAATAAATGACAGTATTATTTGAAATAATAGCGCAACTATTAAAGTGACATGACAGTTCCAAGCCGACAATTAATTTAAAAGGAAACGTTTTAACATAATCGTTTCCTCTAAACTTTTTTTAGTAACAAAGTAAAATTCATATTTTCTGTGCTGTTAAAAACTTATTAGTTAAAACTTAAATATGTGGCCTGCTTTGTACTGCTCTATTCTAAGAAGGGCCAATATGCATAACTGACTCATATTGAATGCCTGCACCTACTAAATCGTGTTTCAGCATCGTCAACACACAGTTAAAAAACTTTTGTTCGAAGGACCATAAACAAGTAGCAGTCATTATGTGTTTGTCTCGTGTTTAGGAGTGGCAAAGCAGGATTTTTAAAACTGGACATACTTTTCTGGTGGCGAAAACTGTAAAACCATATTGGTATGCTTACATAACATATGAACTTTTATGAAAACTAGCATTTACTGCGGTCGACCCATTCGACTGTAATCTGGTTGTCAATATGTTTATACCCTCTATGCATAAACAATTTGTGTCAACAATGTTGATACAACATGTTTTTTATTTTTTTGTTTTTTACACATATATGTTTTGCGCATGTGTTAATAGCAACTTAACTCCTAAAACACTGGACTAATTTTAATAAGATTAAGTTTGCAGAAAAATTCCATTCAAATAGTATATTTTTTAAATTAAAATCGGTCGTATAATGTGAGTCGTAAACTGCGTTACAAAAAATCGACTTGCCTATTAATTTTTATGAAAAACATTAAAGAACTGCACAAGCATAAGAAAAATGGCTTAAAGGTAATCTCAATCAATTATAAAATACTTGCAAAACGAAATGTTTAGCTTTACAATTAAAATATTAAGGAATAGAATAAAACTGAAACAGAACAACGTAAAAGTAAAGCTAAATCAGAACAAAAAAAGAAGTAGAATATTAAAACTGAAATAGAACATTCAAAACATGTTTAAATGTTTTGATAGTAAACCTAGACCAAAGAAAAACTTACATAGAGAGCCTAAGCTTTAATGTTCTGTAATGAGATGAGTTCACATGTATAAAAAAGAAATTGTTTTTTCTCTAAGCTGTCCTAAATGTAATTATTTGGTAGCACTGCTCTTTAATATTTTTTTTTTACTTTTTTAAATGTTTTCTATTGTACTCGATGTTTCGATGCTACGATTTACTGTTTCTCTCAATGTCGATTTTTGTTTTGATATTCTACATTGTTTGAAAGCACACAGGTGTAACATTTGAGAAAACTTTTCGAATGATGATTAATTTATTTTATTGAGAGTAATGTTTTATTTTTTTTATGTTAACACTGTTATATAATGATTAGAAAGAAGTTTATTAGAACACAAAATTTTTAGAACATGTTTACGTAGCTCTTTAATAATCATAAACTCTGTTAAAATAGATTTATTCCACCACGAGTTTTTCATGAAATTTTGCATTAAAAAGATCGGCATGTCTTGAATCTGTTTGATCATTATAACTGTAAGCCACCTTTATGAAGTTTGGTTAGCGGCCGTTTTCTTAATATTCATATGTCATAGTCATAGTTTACAACAGAGCTACGTTTAAGTTCAATTATCCAGCATGGTCTTGAGTTAGAGTAGATCTGATATGCCACAGCGTTATGTATTTAGCAATTCATAGTCATTAGTTAGTCATTGAATAATATGTTTAACAATTCAATGCGATTTCTTTTAACACCGCTGTCGATAACACATTTGCAAGTCGTATCTATTGTATTCATATTTAGTTTAACGCTTTGTTAACAACTGTAAAGAAAAAACCTAAATAAATACTACACAAAATCATTATTGTATAAAAACACACACAAAAAAAGATACAACAATAACTATAACACTTAGAAAATAATAAATTAGAGAAAAATTCTAAAAAATACAATACAAGTTTAGAATATTTGTACCGGTGATGACGCTGATGACATCATAAAAAGAATTAGTTTAAAGCCAGCATGTCGTCGAAATTTTGAAAATTAAGTAAACATTAAAAACTAACTATTGTATAACGAATAATGTGTATCTTATCAAAGTTGTGCTAATTATTTAACTCAGTTAATGACTTAATTAATTTTATAACATTCTGTCAATTACCCTTTACATCCTTCAAGACCCGAAAGTAATGTGTACACACATTACCTAATGCTTACGCCATAATATACCAAATTGTTTTAATATTTCTTCTTTGTTTAGTCAATTATCTTTTTTCTAATAGAATTTTAAACAAATAATGATTTTTCTATTACTATTTGTTAATTTTTATCTTATCTCTTTTAAAAGCAGACAATGAAAAAAATAAATTAAGCAAAAAAAAAAAACAATACAAATAATACATTTCGAAATTTCCTGACGGCTATAATTAAGTATAAATTGGTAAAGAAAACAAGAAGAGAGACTGGTAAAAATGTTTGTATATATATTTTTTTAATTTAAAACAGAGTACAGTAGGACAGATTGGCTAAAAAATATTAATGTGTTTTATCAACTACATATTGCACTGAATGCATAATAGAGTATTAACGAAAACTTGCAAATGATCAAAATATAAACAAATTAAATACATTTCTATTTAAAAACAAAGCTTTGAGTTGTTAACGTTGTAGGTTTATTAACAAAAATTTTATAAAAAAATTTTTTGTAGCTTTTCTTTATTTTTTCTTATTTTAACTTAATTGCTGTAGAATAAATTAATCATTTTTAGAATATATTAATTTTAAGAATAACAGTTGATTTTTTTTATATATCAAGCGTGTTTTTATTATTTACCGCTCTGGAGTTATAGCTCCATATGTCAGCTTTTTGGCCAAAAGCTTAGATTTTTTGAAACTTTAAGCGACGAGCTGCACGGGTCAACGTCGATAAATTGAACTCAAATTTTCCAACAGAAAGGGGAATCACACGAACAAGATTCTGACTTACTCTAATATACATATTGTCGCTGCTCTGACATAATCAGTTATGTGACAATTTTAAAAAAATTGTTTATTGTCTTTTTTGAACCTATATTGGTCGTGCATCTTCTAACCAAATCATTTAGGGATATCTTGATTGATTCGAAAAAATATACAATAGTCAGTATGCGCAATATTAATACTGTAAAGTTACAAAATAAAATGCTTTTTTGCTCTTCTGAAAACTTAGTAAAAAAGACATAACTGATTTTGTTAGAGCAACGACGATATACATATAGATTAATTATTTTTTTTTCAGTTGTTAAATTGATTTCACAAAAAACTGATGCATGTAAAATAAAATATTCGAAATTATTACGGTTCAATTCATAAAACTTAAAACATCTTTATAAGGGGCTTGTTTCACCAATTTTCATAGAAAATCTATTTTATAAACCCATTATTATAAACCTTTAATAATTTTTATGACTAAGGCCTATTAACATAATATTCAGTTAAATAAATTTAACGTAAAAGTTTATTTACTTTCAGTAAGCTTAAACTGAAGTTTTAACTATAAATTAAAAATGTTCGTTAACAATAGGCAAGAGTTATTTAACTTGTATTTGTCAATTATTATGAATGAATTTCAAAAAGAAGAAGAAATGTATACATAAATATAAATTCTCAATGTGCACCCATCAGCTAATAAATTTATTAAAAATTGAATGTATTTTGAAATAATTTTTGCTATAAATTTAACAATTCTCTTAGATAAACGATATCTCATGAAAAACTCTGCATCAGGTAAATTAAAATAATCTATTCGACTTCTGTGGTTATATTTTCTTTTCATACCATAAGAAATTTTTACTTTATATAAATGATACAAATGTGTAAATCTTTTTAATCGTAGAGGCATCTTTCAATTGTTTAAAAATAGCAAAAATATAATATATTTAAATTCAAACATCAAATATTTTCTTCCAGTTAAGAACTTAAACGCCAAATAGTACTCGGTTAAAATTAACTGAAATTTGGCAAAATAATCTAAAAGTTATAAGGTAACTGAACTTTGTGTTAATGGTTTTTGGCTAACCAAGGTTTAAACTTTGAGTTTAGTGTTAACTTTAGGTTAATTTTTTTATTGTTAACGGCCCTAAGGCAGTTAAAAATACCGCCCGTAATTGACACCTGATTTTATGTCAACGTAATGCACTTTAAACACACCATCTTTTTGTACACGTATAAACATATGTATGTATGTTAAATTAAACACTCTCTAAATTATTAAATTTCTCATAATTTACAATTCAATTTTAAACCAAATGCTTATTCAAACACTTGCTAACACACTATACTGGGTACAAACACCACCATCATCTGCATACTTTCCGATGTATAAGAAACTTTTTTTTTTTCGATTCACATTTGTGCCATCTTCAATGATGCATGAACAATTTATGAGATAAAAATTGTTCAAGAAAAACCAACACCACCACATTGCAATTGACTAAAGAAATCATAGATGTAGAAGAAATTCATATTGGAAACTCTTATTAAACCAAGTGTGAATTTGCAAATTTCAATACAATCAGTGTCGGTCGGCATAATACAATTTCTTTTGCTTTTTTTTGTGTAACAGCGGTCCGTTAAAAAGTGCTATAGTGAGTGAATGAGATATAGTTTCGCACCTTCATTATTAAGTGAAAAATCTGTAAAGCTGTCAATTATGAAAGCGAGCAACTTGTTATCTCTAGTGTATATTTATTTTATTTTAATTTTTTTTATTTTTAGCTCTGTCTGTGCATGGTTGGATAAAAACGGCCGCATTTAGTTTAAACAAGTTACAAGTTAAAAGGCTTTTAGTCATGCTAGTAAAATGTCAGTTTATTATGTTATTTTATGAAGTTTTCGACAGCCACATAATCCGATAAACGTATGTTTATGTGCATGCAAGTACTTAAGTGTTGAAATACACATTTGAAGTAGAAAATATCAGTAATGCTAACGCCTTCATATGGTTAATACTTTGCTATTGTTATAAATGATATAAATGAATAATATTTTATATTATAAATATGTATCAGAGAACGACATTGTTGAAGTGAGCAAAAATTTATTCAAATAAATCACACTCTTAATCATGATATATATTTTTTAACATTGTGGTTATTCACATATACTTGTATAATAGACATATTGGATGTTTAATTTAAATTAGTTAAATGACTTAACTAGGTAAATTTTTTTTAATCCAACATGGCGTCCGAAACAATATGGGGCACATATTTTTTTTCTAATATAGAAGAGCTTATCTAGTAGAATACAGTTTGCTATATACAAATTTATAATCTAAGATGGCGTCCGCAACAAAATGACGAATAAATTTTTTTTTCTAACCCCAATAATATTTCTGTTGCTTGGAGCTAAAAGGGCTTTTTTGCTCTTTTGAGTCAATCATTGCATTAGATTTGTTTTCTTGCTCTATTTCATTATGGTAAAACAGCTAAAGTCATACTTAACCCAGAACAGCTTCGTAAGTAAAATGCTGGCTTATGTCACTATGAAAGCACCTATAAAAGTTAAAGTTCAGTTTTAATTTTCTCAAAAGTAAATATTTTGACATTGGCGCTTTTAGCTCCAAGCCACAGACTTAATGCATGTGCTTGTCTAGCTGAATTAACTTAGTTAAAAATTGAAAACTAACAAGTAAGAGTGTAATATTCGGTCGTGCCAAATCTAATAATACCCTTCACCATCATGTATATTTGTATAATCCCACATCGTAGCTTAACCTATATTTCATGTTATAGTGGCGGCCAACATGAATTAATTTTTTTTATAGTGCTTATATTGCGCTAGTCAAATACTTTCAAATGATACCTGTATTGACTCTCTCGGTTATCTACAAGCTAAAAAAATTGATTTTAGTTTGTAAATTTTTTGGAATAAATATTTTTCAAAAAAAATTTTTGCCTATAACTTTATCGATTAGAGTACGCTTTGACCGTATTATATCTAGAAATAGTAGCAAAGGTACCTATAAAGTTGATTTCAAGCAACACACGGACAGACTGACAGACTTTATCGACTTCTCTATTCATAAGCTTTCAGAAAATATATACTTTATGGGCTCGGAAATGAAAATTATAGAAATTACCAACGGAATGACAAAGCTACATACATACCCTTGTGCACCACAGGTGAAGGTTACAAAAACGGCATAACTTAAGGGTTCGGCAGTAAACACATTAAACCTGATATCTAGGTTTTGTAACGATAACGTCGTTTTTATAATTATGGACCAAGAGTATATAAGATGCGAAAAGGTTGAATAAGAGTGCTTAATTTTTATTTAAGGTCGCTTTACACTTTCTACAAGTCTTTAGATTTAATCAAATAAAATAATTTTTGGTCTGATTGTCACAAAATCAAATAGAAAATTTTCTCATTACAATTTGTGTCTACACTATCACACTTGAAATAAAATATATGTCTGTGTAAAACAGCGGTGTTTGTTATTTTAATCAGAGATGGACAATTTAATACAATTGTCATCTTTTATACTGATTCTTATTATATTTTATTAATTACTTTCCTAAACACATTAATTAATAATTTGTATAGTTTATTTAAAACTTAAGTAAATTTAATAGGCAACTCGATTTTTTATAACACAAAACTGTAAGGACAAGTCATACATGGGTGTGTTGAATAAATCCTATCAATTTTGTAATAAAAGAAAAAAAAAATTATTTTTTTAAATATTTAAATTTTATTTAATTCTCAGTTAAAATTTTATTTTCAGCACTTTACACTCTAAAAATTATTGTAAACGAAAATATATTCACATCGAACGACATTTTAATTTTCCATAACTGATTTATCAATGTCCTTCCGTAAAAACACAACTCTGATAAAATGAAAAATCTTAGTGTTTAGAAAATTTTCTAAAAATGAAAAAAGCTATACGACTGTCTTTTCTTTCTTTTTTTTTACTTTTCATAATATATTGTATTCACACTATTATACTTAATGATATTATTTTAGTTTATGACAAGTCGTAATACTCAGCATTATTGTGTGAAGTCACTTTTATTGATATATTTCTTCTATAGGTAAATATGTAAGTGGAGTACAGGACTGTATCAATATCTTAATGGATTCAATCGATAGAATAGAAATTGGGGCAAAATGTAATACGATACGGCTGGTTTACACATTTCCTTTCTATATGTGCGTATATTTTCAAGTTTTTGAGGGTTTTTTCTCTCACGTTCTTAACTCTCTAGTTCTATGTTAAGAATAGTCTTTATCACAAAGAGAAATACGTGTTGTAGTGAGTGTATTTTGTGTGCACTGGAAAATATTTCGTTAACAATATTCTTGAATAAAAAAAATAGTATGATGGTCACAGGTAGAAAGGCCCTAACTCCTAAAATATACCCACACATAAATATTTAATGCTTTGCTATGTAGTGCGGTGTTAGATCCTTTTTGCTCTCCCTGGATCCATGATTAGTGGTGGGTAAAAATAATAAATACAATACATATTAATGATTAAAAATATTTCAACACAAGTGAACAATACCATATTGTTGAGAAAACTGTTATTCTAAACTCTTAACTGTTATGTTTAAATCATTCTTCAACAATTGGCATGCGAGGTCCTTCCCAGTTACGCCATCATAAAGGCAATTTCATAATACTTTGCAAATTGTGTGTTCTTATTTAAGAATATTGTTTCACTTCAACTGATAACATTTTGATCTTAATTTATAAAAATGTAAATTACCATGTCAGTACGAATATTCTTTATGTTTCATTTGTATAGTGAGTGGCAAAAATGTATGTGAAAAAATTAATTTTTGAAAGAATTGTTTTTCATCTATTTCATTGATACGTAGAAATTCTTGTCTACATTTTTTTAAATGTGACCGCGAAAATAACGTAACACACAGAAACAAAATTTGAAGATTTTTTAAATTTTTTTTAAATTTATTTTTCCTAAATCACATTAAACACGTATTTTAATAAGCTTAACCAATATTTTGCGTAAATTTGGAAATATATTAAAATTTAAAGTTGCATTTGTTCAAACTCCAATCTACATGTCAAACCAAGCGTTGCAACGTTCCGTTATTCGGAATTCCTTAATAACAATTAAAAAATCACAAAATGGAAGTATAATACGTGAATTATTGTATACAATTTTTTAATAAACTTTGATAGTAAAAACTAAGAAATAATTCCATTAATTTCTTTTTTTCCTGTAAGTATGTCGTGACTTTGAGTTATTTTTAACGCATTTAACTTTTCATTGTATTTACGTGAGCGCACATGTGTGTACGGAAACAAAAAAGTAGGATATTCTTAATATTTTTATAGTGAGCTGCATGATCGTCAGTGAAAAGTTATCTTGAGCTGCATGATCGCGAGTGAAAAGTTATTTACGATTTCATCTCTTAAAGTAAAATATGAAAATATTGGTTGCTCTTTGTAATTAATTTATTTGTTTATTTCGTTAATTGTTCGGTAAATCTTAAATTTTTTAAGATCAGTTACGTGTTTTGCAGTTTTTATGTTTTGGTGACATTTACGTAAAAATTTTATGGCTTTTATTTCTGTAACTATTATTACTTTCTAATCAATATTTAAACAGACGAGGTACTGAAGATTAGAGAACATTTCTACATCAAAAAGGCAATCTCGAAAAATATGTCAGTTACGTTATTTGCGCAGTAAGGGCTCGATATATTTAATATATCGCCCTAATTCTAAAATCAGTGAAATATAATTTATAAATTATTTTTTAAAAATTCTGTATTTGAATAATGATTCTAAACAAATTCTTTGTTTTTGGGAACTGAAAAAAGTAAATTTTATCTTGCAAAAAATGCAAGCACTTTAAAACTTTGTATGTTTCGCCGAATTTTTTTTTTAATTAAAATTTTCTCTACAAGTTTAATGCGATAATGACAGAATATCTAGGGTAAGGTAGTTATCCAACACTAGCTGAGTGGAATGCATTTTTGAAACCAGCTTCGGTTTCACCATCAGCACTCTTTTGATCAGAACTACAAGTGTTGTGTGTAAATATTAACTATTTAACTCAGTATTATATTGAAAATTGAAGCACAGAATTATTTGTCCTAACTGATTAATTTGCTTCTTTCATAATATTTTCCCGTTATTTTAACACTTACTGTTTGCAAGCATACATAAATTAAACAGAAAAACATAAAAACATTGTGTGAATTTTTATGATTATTTATTCATCATATGCACACATGTGTGTGTAAATAATTTATTTTATTGTACAATATTTGTCTTAAATTTAGCATTAAATGAGGGTTATATAAATACAAACATATAAAGATACATATGTACATATATACACTGATGCACACACATGCAAACATATACATGCATTTATACATGTGTACTTATTCACGTTCAATGACCGTTTGGTTGATTGGTTTGTTCGCTTGGCGGGATAACGATTGTTTTGGTTTTGTTGTTGAGGTTTCATTCGCAAAAAACAAATTTCTATTGGAAAACATCAACATAAGTACATGACAATGTTTCAAATCTCTTTATGTATGTTTGTTTAAACAAACTGTCAAACACGCACAGACAGACAAAATGCAAATAAACTGAAAATCTAACTGAAATCAAATACTACGTCCACACCACACCACACCCCTTTTTTTGGCTTAGTTAGACATACACACATACACGGAATACTTCACCACCAACGAACGGTGGAACTGCTTGCAAAAAAAAAAAATTTAAATAAATATCTACTAAAATACTGATTTAATTCAATAATAATGTATGAATGAATTGTAGAGAAGGATCAACGCTTTCAAAAAATTTAACTTTTAACCATTTCACATAGGTCTGGCGAGCCACATTTTTTGGCCAAAACTCAAACTTTTTTTTCCTATATTTGTTGTTGGAGTATTATAGCAAACACTTCAGATAAACAAAAAAAAGTAATTTGTTTTTGAAAATTTGATTTAACTGTTACTCTATGAAGTGAGAAAGTTCAATAATTTAATTGCAGTGGTTAACTGAAACACGTGGTGTAGTTTTTTGTTTAATTTGAGTCACAGGTTACACGGAAATAAGATAGCTATTTAAATCTATTAGCTATGAATATTAATGACGATGGTAAGTATTTCAATTTATAATAGTGAAATATTTAATAAAAATTATGGTTATAAGAAATTACGTCAAAAATTTTCATAACCTCAAAATCAGTGATTTTAACTTACAAATTTCAAGCGATTTCAACGAACCGACAACACACAAAATTACAGTGATATTTGGTGCTTTCGAATTATCAATCATTTTCTGCTAGTTGTTGCATATTTTAAGGAAATCAATTTTTGTTTCAGGAAACTTTTGCTTCAAAAATTGTGATTTACTCAGAGTTTGGCAAGTGAAAATAAAAAACAAGAAAAAAACGAACGTATTTTACGTTATATATTTAATTTATTTAATTATAGTTAAAAAAAAATTAAAAAACGTGAAATAAATAAAATTTTCCTTTGGCTCTAGATGGGTTAAAAAATAAAGTTAAATTAATAAAAACTTAATAAAATTTATGTTTTTGTGTTTCTATATGTGTTTTTTATTTGAATTCATATATACAACTGAATATTTTAGTTTTGGCTAAAAAATGTGGCTCGCCTATGTGCATTTGTTGGATGTTAAAGATGATCAACTGAAAGTGAGATTAATTTTAATAAATTATTTTTATTACAAAATATTATACCTGCAACTAATCGTTACTCATCGGAATAGTCAATTTTGAAAACTTCTAAATATTATGACTTGAATTAATAGTTAAAACAACATACATAAATATGTATGTATGCTGTTGTAAAATCTCAATTTATTGAAATATATTTTTTGGGACGATATATCGATAATTTTTTTATATATCGAATTCAAAATTTTTTAGAATTTTTTCGAATTTTGTGTAATTTGATTGTAAACAATATCTATAACTTCACAATTAAATATAGAAAAAGATCTTGTATTATGTCGTCCCCACAGTGGTGCTAATAAAGTGAGTTACAGTAACAAGTTTGATGTGTTGACCATTAGAAAATATACTTATGTATGCCTATTGACAAATATATACATAAACGTACAAGATGCTCTTGTTTTGTGTTTTTTTTGACGTACTGTCATATACAAAAAAATTTTTAAATGGTTTAAAATTACTAAAATAAACAAAACAATGTTTCTAAATCACTTAAAGCATTTGTAACATTAACCCAGCATTTACACATGAAAGTAATTTCATGAAATTCGAAATACACTCACACTTCTTCACTAACAAACTCACATTAATTTTACTTTCCACTCAGATTTCAACGATTTTTTCAAGAAAGTAAATTTTGACGTTTTCATGAAAGTAAAGTGACAAATGCAAAACACTGTTGCCTACTAATACAACTTGTACAAATTTACTGGATTGTGATAAAATAATAATTGTAAATATAACTTATTTTTGTGTAAATGAAAATATTTATAATATTTATTCTTTAAATATACATCAAGAATAATATTAATGTAATTTTAAAACAATAATTTTATTAAAAATAAATAAAAATTATTTTGTTCAACTATTGCCTTTTAAATTTGTGTATGAAATATTCTTGGTAACTCTTAAGGTAGTAAAAAAAAATTAAGGCAAATTAATCGCATCAATGTAAAATGTATAGCAATTATTGCGACTTTCGCTTCGACGACATTTTTAAAATGAAATTTCACTTTCCTATGTAAACGCACAATAAATTTACTTGAAAGTAGTATATTTCATAGAAATTTGTATTTATAATACGTATACAGAAATTTCATGAAATCACTTTCATGATTACCCTGTAAATGCAGGGTAAGATCAAGTTCACATAATTAGATAGTTTCAATTCATCAGCTGATCTTCTTTTCAACTGTCGAAATTTTATACATTTTCTCTCTTCTCTGATAATTTTCAATTATCAAATTTCATTTAAATAAATGTTTTCAAAAATTCTTCTCTTAGATAACTATACCATGAATATGACAATACGACATAATAGCATATCTTGTGAATCCCCGCTTTTAAATTAATTCGTTTCACTTGTGGAATGGCTATGTAACATGCAATATACAGATGAACACTTCAGGAGTTCTATAAATATTTTGGTTCGGATATAAAAAATATTATCTCTGTCGTCAACAACTGCACCTCAGATCCTGCACTTTGACTCTATTTCCATTAAACTCCATCAAAAGCTAGGGAAACCTAGACTTGAGAAAAATGCTGGTCTAGTAAAGTTTTTGGGAGATTGCCAAAATTTCTCACCGGTTTTTTTCAGAAATCGTCTTAAAATATTTTTTTTGCCAGTCTATTTGTCTGTCAGTACCTGACAATAGTAGGCGCTTGACAATGAGCATATTAAAGAGAGAAGGCTTATTTTTAAAATAACTGACTTGTTACCCATTTACCGAGCACCACAGGATATTTTTTTATTGTTCTGCGTCAATAAAAAAAATTGTTTAAAAAAACTTCGCATAACGTTTAAATAAATTATGATAAATTTGTATCGATATATGTACATCGTTTCGATGATGTGCAAATAAAGCAAATAAATCATATTAAATAATTTGTTTCGACATATTTAAACAGTATCGACATATATTGATTTCAATATATTTAAAAAAATCGATATTTTAAAATATAACGTTAATCGATATTTCGATATATATCATTTGCGATATATAGCAAAATACATACACATGTGTTTATTTGCCCATCACTAAAATTTATTACAATTATTTTTGCTCGGCTCCACTGTGCATTGCCACCAACACAATGATTACAATTCATTTTGTGTTCGTTGTTGTTTAGTTTCGTTGAATGACGGTCTCATAGAAAAAGCTTTTTGTTTCTCTTAAACTAAAAAGAGTTGAATGGAGTAATGGATTGTTTGTGAATGGAGTGTTTATTTACCCTACATCTAAAGGAGTGATAAAATGATTTAATTGGGGCAATTTTAAGATATATATGTAGTTAATTTGAAAATTTATTAAATAAACTGGGTTTTAATTAAAATCCATACAAAATTTATTTGAAGGAAAATGTAGCTATGTTTATCTGTCTGAGTGTTGAAATCAACCTTTTTTTAAATAAAATTAATGTCCATTATAAGGGAATTCTATACTCGTATCAATTAATAACATTTATTTAAGAGTTTTCAGCCAATGAATATTAGCAATATTAAACATTAAATAACTGAGATATAAGCTAAACACCATAACGCTCTCTAAATTGTTTAAACAAAAATTTATTGTTCTGCAGTTTGTAAATGAATTCGAGACTTGTGTAAATGTAATGTACATACATATATTTTTCAAATTATTTTTAAAATATTTTGGTCTATAAAATACAAAGATATATCTCGATGGCTTAATATAAAAAAGGATGTATCTTAAATTTTAAGGAAATCGCGTTTTTAACTGTTTTTGGTATTCCAAATACAAACACATCACCCTTAAAACATTTAGTGAGCTGTAGTTGAAAGTAACGAATTTATAGCCACATAAAACGCTCTAATTCATTTCATTCTTTTAAATTTTAGTAATTTTTTCCCTTCTGTAAGATTGTAAAAAATCGAGATATGCCTTTTTTATATTAAGATGTCGATATTTAAAATAATTTGCAAAATCTGCATTAACTCAAAATACTTTAGAAAGCGCTAAAATTTGATTTTGAATTTTTTTTGAAACCTATTCTATTATAAAATCAAATCAGAGATAATTTTGTGAATTTAGAACGAATTAAGGTGATTTTTTGTTAATGCTTTTAGTGCTTAATCAAAAAAACATGTTTAGGGTCATTCTTACAACTTGCCTTTAGTTAAAGGCAGGATTTTGTCAGACCACTACATAAATGGCTTTGCATTATGAAGCTTTCGTTTATTATTTTTTTACTAGCTAATACCCGGTGTGCTTCGCCACCCCCATCGTAATGAAAAAAAAATTTTATAGTTCAAAAATATATTTATTTTGCAAATGCCACGCCTATTATTACTAAATCAACCATTTCTTATCAAATAATCATATAGACGTCAAGGTGTCTCTTGCAAAATTTGGGTACTCCAACTATGATCGCTTCCCAGATATACGAATTTTTGTATTTAATTCATATGAAAGGTGCCATGCCCACTATTACTAAAGCATCAATTTCTTATTAAAATAGTCATATAGATGTCAAAGCTTCTCGTGCAAAATTTTCTCGTGTGGATGTCAAAGTTTACCGTACTTAATTTGAAGATATATTTGATATATAATATTTAATACTTATTCTTTAATAGGGCGTGGCACCCCACCCACTTACAATTTAAAACCGAAGTATAGCCTATAATTCCTTCCAGACATACAGAAAGATTCTGTGAAAATTTCAAGGAAATCGGTCCAGCCGTTAAACCGTCTATAAAGCACAAACAAACATACAAAAATACAAACACACATTGATTTTTCTATATATAGATTAGTATTTTAAATATTAATAACAATAAAAAATTGATGTTGTAATTATGCGGAGCTTTTTATCGGGCACAAAAAGGCAAGTTGTAATAATGGCCCTTAATGTCTTTGGTATACTTATAATATCGTAGGCTTAATATGTAAACCTGTTAAATCCCTTTCAGCAAATTTTGCAGCAGAGACAAAAAACGTCTCATACTTCATATTTCAAATTGCAGTTAGTAGTAATCACGGTGAGAGGATTTAGCAGTTTTTCCTGTAATGGTTTTTCTTATGTTGTGTAGTGTAAGTTCCCTGTAGCCCTTGGTTATTTTTACTAGCTGTCAGGGTTTCAGCTGATTTGTAAGGCGTTCAAAGGAACTGCCGAATTATTGTTGAGACTTCAATTAAAAACACAAGGCAAGTTGTTGCCGAATTAGTATTATAACTTCAAGTCTATCTTTATTTAATTTTATTGGTTCTTATATACTAAGTTTAAAATTAATTCTTAGCCTTTCTAACTTATTATACTTATTGATAAATTTCTATCTGTCTTTATCAGTACCATTAATATATCAAAATTCACTCTCCCTGTAATTGTATTAGCCAATCAGAATGTTGGTATTTGTAAATGTACTCATTTATATTAAAACACTCAATGTGGTTTGAATGCATTCTCATTGTATTCATTTCCATGCATTCCTATATTACTTGACCTATATTCTAGTGAATATGAGGTAATTAATAAATACAGTTATTTGATCTATTGCATACCCTACTCTAATTTGGATCGTATGTATGAATTTCAGAGTGGGCAATGTGTGTGCAGTAGACACTTGTGAGGTACACTACATTCCTATCAAACCTTTTTTCGCACTTCCAGACTTAAATTGAAGAAAAACTACATGCTGGTCGACGAGGTGTATCTTTCTCTGCCACACGGCTTAATAATCTCAATTTACTTAAAAAGTGGATTAAGCAGGTTTGCATATTAAGCCGACGATATGCAATATAAGGGTGCCCCAGTGGACTAGCAAGTAGTGTATTAGTGCCAGTCTGGGGGTTGCGGGTTCGATTCCCGCCAGAGTCTCTGGTCTGTTTCACTACCATGGGCAAAAATGGTCTACGCTACTCAGCTCGGTTAATTAAATAAGAATATAATTTGTAATTGTATTGCAATAAAAATATAAAAAAAAATTAAAATAAATAAAGTGTTTCCAAATATGAGGTATCAGTTTAATTTTAATAAAAAAAAATTGTTTCTTTTGAGATAAGTATTAAAAATTTTTTACATTAGCTTATTACATATACGACCCGGTTTAGAATTAAAAACAATGACGGTTATGACTCTCCTACTGGCTTCCAGTCTTTTACCAAAAGTTCTTAATCATGTTTTTTAATAAACTATTGTCAGTGGTTGATATCTGCTCGATATCAGCGCGTTGAAAAAAAGGCGCTGTCCAACAAAAATGCAACTTTGGGTTGTTGAAACGCGCTAAATTTAGCACGTAAAGCGCTAATTTAGCATCACTGCTGTAGAATTCATATCTTTAACACCCGAAATTATTGATTGACCACAAACTCTGCAAAAAACATTTATAGTTATGTTAAAGTCACGTTTTTAATATCTTTTATTTGATTTACTTATGTATGGATGTTAACAAAAAAAAATTATGTTGAACAAAAGTTAAAATAACATATCTTTTTTGTTACTCAATGTCTTTATGAATATAATTATTCATAAATTAGCATTAGGTTAAAAATATATATAAAAAATATAAGCAGTTTTAATTGTATACAAGACAACATGTGTTAAAACATTTTTTTGTATCTACTTTGCTTTAAAGTTTAAACCAAAAAGTGCGACCCACTGCGTAAGCACGCTCACAAGTACAAAAGCAAGAATGAAGATATTTTATTTCAAAGGTAAGAAAGCAGCCAACGCAAACTATTGTTGAAGAATTCATATGAAGTTTATTATTATACGAAATAACTTTATCGCCCACCCTAATGTTTGTTGTTGTTATGTAAGATATCAGAAATTACTTATTGTGTGTTTGTTTGTTAAAAAAAAGAAGTTTAGAAAGTGCGTGTTTTACATACATATACATACATACCTATGTATATACAGTTGTAAAAAAGTCGTTAAACCGTTTTCTTTTTTCTTTTTCCATTTAATTGCTCAATAATTATAACAATAGTTTACCGTTAATTTTTTTTTATCTATTAGTAGAGCCCCGATGTGCTTCGCTATCGCTTACTAAGAAAGGCATAAGAATAATGTTTTACTATCTGTTCTGTCACGAATCAACTGACTAGTTTTTATGACATAAAAAATTTTTGTGTGTCGTTATTTTGTAGTTAAATTGTTAAGAACTATTAGTTGGCAGCGTTGCTAAGTGACAGCAAAAAACAGCTGATACAAACGTTATGCTTATTTTATACCGCTTACACAAAAGTGTTAGGACGCCATGTTAGATTTTTAATTTTTCATAGTTTACTGTATTTTACTGGCCAATACCAATATTAATGTGGTTAAGTGGGTACAATTTTAATTACTAGATTAGATCCATATATAAATTACACTGCTCTGCAACAAAATCCTCCATTTAATAAAACTATGTGGACTATATGGATTTTGACGCGCTAAACTCAAATCCGTTGTCGGTTTTTTTCCATCAGATCGGGATTTTTTTTTATGGGCGTGGCAAATTTTTTCCCCTAATTTAGTCAGGTACGGAGACATATTTTATTCTAACTTAAGAAGCAGTTATCCGATTTTCAAAAATAAAACACGAAAAAATGTGTAACAAAAATGTTTTTATTTCAGTGGAATTAAATTTTTCTCTATCTCTTATCGTTTTGGAGTTATTTAAAAATTAATGGAGAAAAAATTTTTTTTTCGTGCAAGATTCGTAATATTTTTCAATTTAAAAATGGAATTAAAAAAAAAATAAGGCAACTATTCAACATTTTAAACTTTTTTCTACGAGCTACTTATCTTGGAAATAAAAAAAGTCATAAACTGTAAAAGTCGGTTAAAAAATGTAGATTTTATTGTCAATTTACCGCATGTACCCAATATTGTTATGCAACCAGCCTTACATATGATATATGTAACATATCGTTGAGTGAGCAGGTAATGTAACTAAAGTACAACGGTATTTTACATAGTTCTTTGAATAATTATTTATTTCAGTATTTTTCAATTACCTGTGATTTCAAATTAAGAACATTAGGGTAGATTCTGGTATTTATTGTATATATAGAAGCTAATGGGCAATAAGTTAGTCACTTTTAATTTGAATATCGTGCGGTTAAAATCGGCAACAGTCAATAGATCTTATAGTGTACTTTGTTATTGTGTAATGAAATAAAGCAATTAAAGAATCCACAAACGCTTTCATATTACAAAATGTCAAGGATTTGTAACAAATCTCCAAATTTATTTTGTTACGTATGTGGCGATCTAACTTTAAGTTCTCAACGGGAGACAATATCTTCCAAGGTTAAAGATGCTTATCGCCGTTATTTTGGGTTTCCTACCGATGATAGAGATAAAAATTGGCTGCCGAAAATATGTTGTAGTAGCTGTGGTAAGTCTTTAAGAGGTTGGTTAAAAGGAAATCATAAGTCTTTGCCGTTTATGAAGCCAGCGATTTGGAGTGAACCACAAAATCATCAAAATAATTGCTTTTTTTGCCATACTAAACACGCGGGCTTACGAAAAAACACCAAAAATAAAGTTACTTATCCAAATACTTCATGCGTCAAATGACCAGTTTTCCAGTTTACAAGTAAATTTTTACCTCCATTGCCTCCTTCAGACG
Source organism: Phyto melanocephala (assembly GCA_941918925.1). Lineage (NCBI taxonomy): Eukaryota > Metazoa > Arthropoda > Insecta > Diptera > Rhinophoridae > Phyto > Phyto melanocephala. Next base: position 18,061,464 of record OW799233.1, on the reverse strand, counting down.
ATGAAGAAGATGGGCTTTCTGCAGCAACTAAATCCACTTACGCCAACATGGGTGTTTCTTCGCATTCATTTGGAAGTCCAACGAGTACACCTTATTTTCCGATTTAAACTGATATGAATAACTTAGTTTGTAAATCAAGGCTTTAAAAAACCAAGTCTGAGCTTCTTGCATCCCAATGAAAAGAATGGAGTTTGGTGCAAACGGACGTTAACGTCTCTTACTTTCGAAATATAGAACAACCTTTTTTGATATATTTCAGTAAAGAGGAAGGTTTGATATTTTGTGATAATGCTGATGGACTTTTGCGACAACTGTGTTTCAGTCATAAATCTCAGGATTGGCTTCTTGTTATTAATTCATCCAAGACAAGTTTGAAAGCGGTTTTACTTCACAATGGGAACAAATTTCCATTGGTCCCACTCGCGTATGCAAGAAATATGAAAGAAAACTATTGTAGCATGAAGATGATACTACAAAAAATTAAATATTCATATTACTCATGGAATCTGCAGATTTTAAAGTCGTAGCAATGTTAAATGGATTGCAAAGTGGATATACTAAGTTTTATTGCTTCTTATGTAAATGGGATAGCCGCGCAAAAAAAAACACTACAATGTTAAAATTTGACCGAAAAGTGTAAATTTTATTCCAGGAAAAAAATGTATCAGAAGAGCCTTTCAAACAAAAGGAACAAACTCTTCTCTTCATATAAAGCTAGGCCTAATGAAAAATTTTGTCAAAGCAATGAACAAAGATGGTGAAGCCTTTCTATACATTAAGAACAAATTTCCTAGAATCAGAGATGCTACAGTAAAAGAAGGCATATTTGTAGGTCCACAAATACGACAAATTATGAAGGATGAGGTCTTCAGAACGCAATTGAATGATGTGGACAAAAGGGCATGGGAGCTTAAGCTACTTTCTTATTTTAACAATGTTTCCTAAAAAAAAATTAATAATTATTAACAAAAGTTTTGTGTTATTTTAAGTAAAATAGCCTGTAAATATTTTAATTCTTTATTGTTATTTGAAGTTATCTACGGGTGACGACAGGGTGGGTGCTTTAAGCGAGGCGATGCTACAAAATTACAATCTAGCAAATTTTTTTTGCTTGTATTTGTTTTTGTTGTACGAAAGTAGATAGAAGTAAAAAGTTGCCATTCATTGTTGCTACAAGTCGCTTTAGTGCGCCCACTCTGACGTTGTTTGCTGCATTACACATATTTGGTCAATATAGAGTACCTGCGGTAAATTGATAATAAAATCTACATTTTTTAACCGATTTTTATGGTTTAAGGCTTCTTTTATTTTCAAGATAAGTAGATCTCAGAAAAAAGTTTAAAACTTTGAATATATGCCTTATATTTTTTTTAATTTCATTTTTAAATTGGAAAATATTACGAATTTTGCACGAAAAAATTTGTTTTTCTCCATTAATTTCTAAATAACTCCAAAACGATAAGAGATAGAGAAAAATTTTATTCCAATAAAATAAAACTAATTTGGTTACACATTTTTTGGTGTTTTACTTTTGAAAATCGGATGACTGGTTCTCGAGTTAGGAGGAAATAAGTCTCCGCACCTGACTAATTTAGGGAGAAAAATTTGCCACGCCCATAAAAAAAAATCCCGATCTGATGGAAAAAAACCGACAACGGATTTGAGTTCAGCGCGTCAAAATCCATATAGTCCACATAGTTTTATTAAATGGGAAGACAAAAAATTATTTTTTGCAGAGCAGTGTTATTGGACGTCAGATTGTAGTGACGGTCATCTTGTATTTTAATTGTTTCTTAATGTCCTATATTCTATTTACTAGTCAAGCCCTTTTTAAGATTCCTCTCTGTTATCTAAAAGCTAAAAAATTAAATTTTTGTTTGTAAATTTAAAGAAAACTACCGAAGCATTTGCCCCAGAAGTGATAATTTTGCTTGTTCACGTATCCGCTGAGGTGAAAATGAGAATAATCGCTCATTATAATTTTGGTCGAAAAATCCTCCACTGCGGCCTCGAGACGATTATTCCACGTTCTTGGGGAATGTATTGTTCCATGGCTTGTCCACTTGTATTCTACATCTGTCTAGTTCACAAATGACAAAACAGATTTGTCATTGGCCGCCTGTTGCAAAAATAAGAGCATTTTCCAATAGGGTTATTTATTTGGCCCACCTCGTATTTTTGCGCTTTCAAACCGATTTGTCAGTTATTCTCTGCAGTAATTATCGAGTCCATGGTTTGTGTTCTGGTGTCTCTAGTATGTTAAAAAATTTATTATGAGCTTTAATACCTTGTGATATTAAAAAAAAACTATAGTTTTTTCAAAACTATTTTTGCCTATTAAAACATTTTAACAACATCCCTAGAGGTACCTATAAATCGTAGTCCCTATAAATTTCCCTTGGGGTGAAAAATGTTGATCTTTGCGGTAAAACTATAGAAAAGAAGAGGCAGTCGTGTTATTTTAATCATATTCCCGGATAGTTCCAAAACATTGTTAACACATACAAATTACAAACGGAATGACAATGCTATATATGTTTATACGCTTGGTGAAGGGTAGTACGAACATATATATGTACATACATACATTCATATAAGTGTAAAATTTAGAAATTTTTTTAATTAACAATTTTGTTAAGCCATTCATTCAGATAAATGGAAACGGAAAGCGTGCCACGGAAACCCACACATTTATTGGCACCAATTGTTTACGCTATCAAGTGTGTGTATGTAAAGCGAGTTTTACGAAAAACAACAAAAACATATTTAACTAAATAAACTAATTTAATAGAAAATCTAAACAAAATTCTAGTGTATGCTTATTTGTTATTTTAAAAATATGTATGTTTGTAAGTATATAGTAAAAAAATAAAATTTTCACCAAAGTTTTTGTTTTGTTGTTTCAGGTTTTATCTTAACAAATAAACATACAGACATACACAGAGAAATTACCTTTTAAAAATATGTAAAATTAATTTAAATATAATAAATATGTTTGGTAGAAATTCTAAATAATGAAATTGTTGAAAAATATTCAAAACAACAACACTAACAAAAAACATTGTTGAAGGACTCTTTTTGTGTCATCAAAGTTTTGTGGAATATTTTTCTAGAAAACTTTTTTTTAGTTTTTGTGACATGACAACTTTTATTTCTTTTAGGGGGTGAGCTGCACAAAAATAAGTTTTTTAAATTATTAATTCATGTTTTGAGAACCCTAATCCTTGGCAGTTTTTTTTAATGAAATTTAAAAGTAGGTAGATCATGCAAAGATAATGCCAAATAGCAAAAGCATCAGTTTAATCTAAAAACAGGGAAATATAAATGATTGTTACTAACAGACCTTCACAAGGTTGTTGAGAAAATTTCTATGAAAAAAAAATATGAATAAATTATTTGCAATAAATTTTTATTTTGTTTAAAAAACTGTCTTCTTGTAAAATAAATAAATAAATAAATAAATAATATTAAAGTGAAACTCTGTCTGTGTGTTAGCTATAGACTCCGAAACCGTAAAGCCGATTGGACTCAAACTTTGGCAAGTTGTTGTACACATTCCAGGGAGTGTTTATGGGAGGCAAAAAGTGGGCGGGGCCACGCCCATAAAAAATTAGTTATAATTTTTAGCTACTTGCACTGATTTTTCTGAAACTTTGCACACATATTGAGCTGTCATGACTATACAGTTTCGTGATTATAAAAGTGGGCTGTGCCACCTCCATTAAAAAAAAGATATTTTTATCAGCTATTTCCACGCATTCCAATGGTTCCCACCGATTTGCCTTTCAACTTTAAGCGACTACAGTTTTCAGTTCGCCTTGCCTTCGCTATTACCATCAACAAAGTACAAAAACCATCTCTGCGTGTTGCAGGATTGAATTTGGAAAATCCATGCTTTTCACATGGCCAGCAGTGCGTCGCATGCTTTAGAGTGGAAACAACAAAAAAATTGTTCATGTTTAGAGCAAAGGGAAAAATCAAAAATATTGTGTACCCACTTGCATTACAATAAAAATCAATAAAATATTATTTTTAATATATTTAATTAAAATTCAAAATGAATTTTTATTAATTTTTATCATTGGCTAGTCTTAAATAAGTATTAATATATAAAATAAAAACATCTGAATTAGTTTACTTTAGGCACTTTCATGACTTAAAGAATTAAATTGTGCTATATTTTTTTCAAAAACACACTTTCTACTGTCATAACTAAGTTAATGCATGCAGCATAATGCTAAAAATAATATTAACTATAATTGTCATAGTTTCCTAAACAAGTCTGTGTATTTGCTTAACACAAGAGATAATAATTTTTATAAATCTTGTTTATTTTTTTTCTTTTAAAAACTGTTGGCGGGATTTTACATCTACATATTTCGTGATTTATAATAAATTACACCCACCCACATAATGCTTTTATTACTTAAATAACTATTGTTAGTATTTTATGGCCACTACTGTACTATACACAAAAACGGCTAATGTTATAATATCGTCAGAGGAATATGTAGGTATGTATGTATGTATGTGTGCATGTGTGTGAGTGTAATATCGAAGGCGTAACCATGTTAAAATATTTAAAAAGGCTATGTACAAACATACATACATCCATAATTCTACATGTAGGTCAAATTTGTATCAATCTAGTTAACAGAAAAGCTTTATCATCATTCGCTGTTTGGTATCTATGGAAAATAAACTGACATATTTCTAAGTATTTTTCAAAATAAAACTCTTCTTGGTTTACTGCTGTTCCATTAACTTATGGTTTAAAATTTCGTTTTTAGCCTTCACTTTATTGTAAAGCCGTTTAGCATCGCCTGACGTAACAATTGTTTAACGTTTGTTTGGAAAACTTTTCAACTTGGTTTTCTTTGCACAATTTTTTTTTCCTTTTTTGCTTGGCTTGAATAAATTGATTTTCCTTGAAAAAGTTCTTATTTCATAAACAAATTTTTCTTCTCTTTTGTTTCTTTCTTTTTAGGTAATAAATCTTTTGTTTGCTTTCGATGAATTTGTAAAGTGAGTATGATGAAAACAATAAATATTATAAATAAAGAAGTAATTATGTTATTCAATTTGCTCTTAATAATAGAATTAGATGATAAATTAAAAAGTATAATAGGCAAGGTAGTATTTGTTTAATGGGGAACATTTTGAATAAAATAATGAAAATTTAATCATAATCCAAACTTTGAAAAACGCTTTAGAATTGATGATAAAACAGCAAACGTCCACAACTTCAAGAAAAAACGTTTGTAAACGAAACAACTCCCATAATTAAAATAAAAGAACAACTGTAACTTTACATACACTGTCATTTTATTATTTTTCATTCTTTTGTTCTTTTATTTCGTTGTGTTTGATCTGCAAAATAAAATAAAAATGGTAAAATTGCTGAGATAATGAGTCTCTTATAATCCCAGCATTGGAAAAACACTTTCATAATAAAATTGATTCCATCTCACGACCTCTTTTTAAATCTATACATTCATTTTGGATGTATAACTTAAATATGAGCGACATATTTTTATGAATTTCTTTTTAAAGTTTCTTTGGTGCTTTGACTCAGAGATTTTAATTTGACAAATTTTAACTGGAGTACAAAATTGTCTGCACTCCCCCTTTCTACTTCTTTCACCAACAAGTTCATGAGTTAAACTTAACTTAAATTTGTGTGAATCTAAAAAACAACATTCTCTCCGAACTACGATTACCTGATGAATAGGTTTGCCTTGCAACTAAGTTTTTTTTTTAATCATATACTTTTTTAATTTGAAAAAAGCACCACTGTAGCTTACCCAAGTTATGATAAATGAGTTCAGTCGATTTCAGAAGCGGCGATTTTGACATGAAAGATAATGATCGTCCAGACCAGCCAAACAATTCTGAAGTCTATGAATTGAGGGCATTACTCTATTAATAATGCTGCCAAACTCAAACAATCTCAAAAAGTTTGCGAGCAGCAGTATGCAAAAGTAGAGAAATTTGGTACAAAGCAAGTTAAAGCTAAATGACCTTAAAACACGATTTTACATGTTCGAAATACTGTTCGATCGCTATAAAATCCATGTTGGATATATGAAACCCAGCTATCAGTTGAATTAATATTAGAATCAAATATCCATGCCTCTGAGGCATTCCTTTGTATTTGGTGGGAACAAAATGTTTCTATCTATGAAGAGCTGCTGAAATCTGCAAGATTATTACAGGGAAATTGTACCGAATGCAACCGATTCGTTTGAGGCGAACATTAATCGAAAAACGTCTATAATATGCGGCCAAACATGAAACCGTAATGTTCCATCATGACAACGCTCGGACACATGTTAAAATTCCTGTTTAAAATTTTTTAAAAAGAAGGGGTTGGAAAGTTTTGCCTTACTGGGCTTCTAGTCGGGCTTTGCTCCGTTCAATTACTATTTGTTTCGATATCGATACAGAACACTCTCTCCGGGATATACTTTACTTCAGAACAAGGTATCCGAAATTGGATTGATTTGTTTTTAGCCTCAAAAGATGAGCAGTTATTTTTGGGCGGAATCCTTATGTTGCCAATATGATGGGAAAGGGTCATAGCTAACAATTTCAAATACCTTGAATAAATTTATATTGTACAAATGCTTCAGAATAAAAGCTAAAAATTAAAAAAATACCCTTTTTTTAAGTTATACACTCAACAGAAAAAATTGTTCATGCCCCAGTTCTGCTTAATCATTTAAAGTTAAAGTTCATCTTTGCTGGCAAACATTTGGATCGAACTTTTGATAAATTAGAATTTCTTATAAATAATTTATTTGGAAAAAATGTTTTGATTGTATCAATCAAACACGTACTATCGATTATTTCAGTTCTAAAGCTCACAAAACATGTCTAGTCCAATTATCTATGTCTATACAAGTGACTACACATAAAACATAACGTAATACATTCTTAAAACATATAATCGTTTAAGAAGTTTAAAAAAATGTTTGTTGATAAAATTTTAGTGGAAAAAAATTCTTCAATAAAAATAGTTTTTTGTTTGTTTTGTTTTTACACAAACAAATCGATTATTACAACAAACTAGTTTTAACCGGTGTAGACATGAGTTTTTGCAGTCGCTTATAAATCGTTTTCTTTATTTGCATTTTTCATGGTTCGCAAAAAGTCATAACATTGAAAATTAGGTCACGTCTCTAATGTCATTACCCCATTACGAACACATTTAATGACGTCAAACAAACATATGTATAACGAATGTATTTTTATTTGCTATGTAATGTAATTAAGTTTTTTTTTTTTGTATACACGGAAGACGACATAAAACAAGAAATAAAAATCTTGAAAAGAACAAACACTTTCCATGAGTTTTCTAACAAAATATACCTGTCACACATACTTACATACATTTGGCCACACCTTTGTTTCTGCCAGTGACATATTTACAGTTGTAATACAGTATGACTGTGAATAATTGTATATTTTAATTTTGAAAATACTATACTGAAGACAGTCCTGCTACTCTTCCTTTACAGTATTTAAATATTTACAAAATTAATGTTGTTAGTGTTTAGCTTGTGTTGTGACTTCGCCTAATGCTTTTGTAAATGTTGTTATGACACTTGTCTAATTTATTCACCACTAAAGTTTCTTAACAAATTGAAATTAAATTTAAAAGTTTATGTTTTAGCCGTTAACAAACATCACAATCCTTTAAAAAACACAGAAAAATTGTATTCTTTTTAAACGCTTGCTAGTTACGTAAACTAAGTGCATTTACTCTACTCCCTACCAACTGGCCAGTTTAGTGGTTTTTGAGAACGAATACCAACCACTTTTGTCAATATCTAATAGAACGTAACGCAATGCTTCAGTGAACTTGTTTGGTTTATGTCTTCAAACATTCGTCAACATCATACAAAAATATACAACAGAGGAGGGCATTATTCAATTAATTCAATACAATGAGAAGTGTGCTGGCAAAGCGTTCATATACTCCATTTCTAGTCGACTGGTTGCAATTTTAGGAAATTTATTTCATTATAAATACATATTTATTCAGTATCTGGAAAAATATTAAATCGAATGTTTTCATATCACTTTTCCCTCATCATCCTTTCTCAAAAGTTTTCATGTGTGAGGTGTGATTCTCATAAATGAGATTTCTAAAATTTATTGTTTTTTTTTAACATACATGAACCAGGGTTTTCAGTTCTTTTAGTCTTCATCGCCAAAACAACATTCAAAAATTAACAGAATCATTAGGATCGAAATTATATTACTTTTAAACAAAAACTGGTATGATTTAAATAATCATGTGTAAAATTTTATTTTTTACTCATTAAACTCATTGAATAGAAGAAATAATTTTTGTACATATTTAGTAAATCAAAAAAATATTTTTCTAGGTATTGCCAATTTAAAATATAATGTATTATTGTAGTAGTTAATTAAAATGTGAATTCAAATCTTTGTAATAAAATACTTACTTCTTGCAGAGTGTAAAGTTTCATCTCAGCAGTTTTATTTGTCATGTCTTTTTATTGGTAAAATATTTGCTGGTTTTGTAAAGAGGCATCTTAATTAATTCTTGCCAATCGAAATTAAAAATTGTTGATATATTTTAAGGAGTGATCCTATTTTTAGTTTTTACCCGACTCACGCCAATATTTTTTCCAGCGACTTTAACTTTTAAGCATAATATAATTGCATGTATTCAGAAAGGTTTTATCACTTACACGCATTATTTCTTTCATATGTAAATTTGACGCAAAAAACAATACCAGTACACTTAAACTTCAGTAGTTCTGTTTTTATTCTTTAATAACTGCTACAACATCTTAGAAATCAGTGTGTTCTGCTGTCTGACTTTAAATGTGGTGCTCATAGAAGTGCAATAAAATAACATAAACATTATTAGTCATGATTCCAGGCTGTCAATTCTCGTTTTGTAAAACATCGAAATATAAAGTTTTTGTACAGTCAAAGCAGAGGTGACACAAAAAAATTTGTTTAATTTCACATTTTCATAGAATGGGAACTGACACACTAAAGTATAAATAATAGAAACATACAATGTTTTAATTCAGTGCAAATGTTTCACAAATTTATGAGTAAAGGCAGTAAATAAGAAAAAACGTACACAGCAAATACATGATTGAGCAATTGAACCTTTCGCCACTCTGTTATAAAGTGTAACATAAAAGAGTGAATGCTCTATCTCACTCTTAAAATACATGTTATATTTATTGAGTTAAATATTTGACTTTTTAGAAAAAAGCATAAAGAATCTAAAAAAAAAATTTTAAATTATAAGTGGACTTGATTGATCAGAATTTCTGCTCTTTTTTGAACATTGGCGTTCTCTGAAATACATAATGCACTTCATTATAGACACATGCATGTATATTAAAATTAAGAAGAAAAATAAGATGACGACCATCTTGCTTTGTTGTGTAGACATGTTGTCAACATGAAAAATGTCAGTTCATCATTAGAACAAGGAGTGTCGTCCAGTGACACCACTTAAAGTATAGAACCAAAACGAAAAACTAAAGACATTTAAAAACAGTCAAAGATATATCTTCTAGTAGTCGTATAAAGTATTTTAAGTAAACCATGTCACGTTAAACTTGCATCATGAAAACTTTGTCGTGTTTTCTTATAATTTTGAAAACGTTTGAAGAAGATAATTTAAAGACTTGATTTGAAGCAGAAGTATTTTTTATCTTTGTATTTTAGGCAACCAACAGTTTGTTGTTGTTTATAATGCAACATAAAGAAAATCATGTTTATTAACAACACTATAAGTTAGAAATAAGGTGCAAATCCTGGGAAATTTGAAAATAAATTAAAAAATTTTAAACAATTTAAACTGGAAAGTTTGAACACTAATAACGTCATAAATCCCAATATAGTAGGTGGAGTGGTGTGACAAAAAATGTTTTTTTTTTTTTAGAATTTCAACAAGACCTATCCTTCTCTGATCCTATTGATTTTAAAAATGTAAACTAATATTATAGCCAATTGCATAGAAGAAGCCTACACACATTTATAGTTCTTCAGATAAGCAACTTAATTCATTTTCTATGTATGGGTGGTCTTATGCCTCTCCTTTGATCCTATCTAATTATTGAAATTAATTGTACAGTTTTTATTAAAATGTCTAAAATCATGTTCCGATGGTATTGATTTTGAATGGAAATAACACAAATGAGATAAAAGTAAAACTCAAAAAGTTTTTAAAGTACGGATGTAATAGTTTTCTAGAAATGAATTTTCTTTATTTTGAGGGTGCCACGCCCATTATTATTTTTCAGCTCATTTTAAGCCCAACTATGCAAGTTGTTGTTATAATACCTGACACGAATTTTACAGTAAGCTGGATATAAGACAAAAACTATTGATTTTGTATTGAAGGTAGATGCCACGCCCATTTTAAATGGAAAAATGTCCGTAATAACCAAATTAAGCCATATGGATTATTAAAAAAAAATTGACGCTCAGTTCTTTCTCCGATTTTAGATAAATTAAAAACACTGGAGGTAAAAGTGGGCGTGGTTTAAAACTAAGTTGGATTGTGACAAACATTAGAAAAAAAATAGCGATTAGCATCGAACAACATTTTATACATTTCATACGTTTTGTAAACAACGTTTTGCAGTTGCATACTCAATTCTGTTTCAGCACTAAATAGAGGCTATTTAATTTTAAATTTTTTTTCTTATGGTCTCATATATATGTAGATAGCCACTCTCTTAACAATGTTATCATATTGTCATAAAATTTCATGGATCAAACAATTTAATGAAATTACAGATGTAGATTTCATAATTGGCATTGTTTTCTTAGACACGGGGTTTTTTTTTAGAATCTGTTTCTGTTTTTAAATTCAAATTTTGTAATTTAAATTTTTGACTTCTCATGCTCGGAGTAAAGTTCCTACAAATTTCCTTAAAAATAGCAAATGTACAACAATTAACAAATCTAAATAAAACCTAGCTAATTTTAATAAAAATTTTTTAAAATAACAAATTTTGTTAAAAGTTTGCTAAAAACACAATAACAAACATTAACTGATGTGTGCACATCTAAATTGAATTATTATTATTTGCCTTAAAAGAGATGCATACTTAATTTTAACAGGTTTTTGAACTTAGGTTTATTAATATCTTTCAATTTCATATTCGGCTTTAGCCAAAAATTACAAACAAAATTAACATTTAAATCTTTTTTTTTCAACATAATAAATTTAAAATTTGGAACTACAATTTTAGACATTTTAAAGAAATTTATAAGTTTATTATACCAGTTTGAAGTGTTTTTTCTAACGATGAGAGAAAGGAAACACATTAAAGAAGTTTTTTTTTTATTTATGCTGAATAAGAAAAAGTTTATTTCAAATTATAATTTATTAAATCATTAATATGTATTTCTGCACGATTAAATAACTAAAATTTACATATTAAATTTGTTTCAGTTGCTATATGCTTAAACAGTTTAGATTTATTTAGCACTGCTTATAAGCATTTAGGTAATTCTATAGTCTTTGAGATTTATATAGTACTAGAAAAGCCCGGCGCGCGTTGCTACGCCCCTTAATGAATAAAAATGCATTCTGAATTTAAATTAAATATTAAGTGGGCGTGGCACTGCACACTTTTCTAATCACGAAACTGTATAGTCATCACCAAAATCGGTCAAGAGCAAGTACCTCAAAATTATAATTTTTTTATGGGCGTGGCCCCGCCTACTTTTTTAATCACGAAATTATATAGTCATGAGAGTTCAATATGTGTGCAAAGTTTCAGAAAAATCGGTCAAGTGCAAGAAGCTTAATATTATAACTTTTTTTATGGGCACTTTTGTTATCACGAAATTATTAAGTCATGACAGCTCGATATGTGTGCAAAGGTTCAGAAAAATCAGTGCAAGAACCTCAAAATTATACATTTTTTTAATGGGCGTGGCCCTGCCCACTTTTTTAATCACGAAATTATAAAGTCATGACAGCTCAATATGTGTGCAAAAATTCAGAAAAATCGGTCCAGTGCAAGTACCTCAAAATTAAAACTTTTTTAGGGGCGTGACCCCGCCCAATTTTCTTATCACGAATTATTTAGTCATGACATCTCGATATGTGTGCAAAGTTTCAGAAAAATCGGTCAAGTGCAAGTAGTTAAAAATGATAACAAGTTTTTTATGGGCGTGACCCCGCCCACTTTTTTCCACCCATAAACACTTCCCGGTATGAGTACAACAACTTGCCAAAGTTTGAGTCCGATCGGTTTTACAGTTTTGGAGTCTATAGCTAACACACAGACAGAGTTTCACTTTTATATATATAGATTCGCAATACAGCATAAATTTATATAAAACTTGTTTTCGCAATTTAACAAAATCTCATATGAGGTGTATTGCCGTAGTTTAAATTGTGAACAAACAAATTTGATGACTGAGAGCGGTTGGGTAGGAACAGGTTTTTTCGTTTTGTTTGTAAATACATAGAGCAAACTATGTACTATGCCTGCAGATTTGTTGAATTGGCAATCAGCTGTTTTAACCATTAAGCTGGCAATTCTGCCGTCTTCATTCACAATATGCTTCATTCAGTTTAAGACAAAAATAACTTAGGAAGTAAAAAGCATGCAACTGCCTCTCAATTAAGGGACTAGACCAGTTGATTATTTTTTTTGTATCCCAATTGTCAAACTTCATATATAAAAAAGAGAGGCAAAAAATACTCTCTCTCTCTCTCTGCTCTATCACCTTATGTCTAGAAGTGTATTTCAAATTTGTTTTTGGCTTTCAAATTAATTTAGATTTTAAGCATTGGCATGTCAATGATGTAATTTTTGAATGACAAATAATTATATTACTTTGCTTTATTATAAGCCAAACTAAACTAGTTTAAACATTTTATGTTCTTGCTATTCTTTTTCATCTTTGCCCTCTCGCTATCGTAACATTCTTTTGGAACAACAATCAAGTATCACACTTGAATGTTTGGTGTAGCATCTCGACTGAATATACGAAACCAATATTAAGATTTACGGGTTCTCAAAAAACAAGGTTGTTGAAGATAAAAATTTAATAATAAAATGAAACCTACTTAAACTAGTTAGATATAAAGAATAAAATTTAATAATCACAGACAAGTACTTAATCAAAAAGGAAATTTCTTCTTTGATTAAATTAAGATTAAATTAAATGCACAATTATTGCTGTTTGAGTAATAAATTATATAATAATGTTAATTAAAAAATAATAATAATAAAAACTGAATTAATTTCTGTCTGGCTTTAATAAAAGTTTTATTATTATTTTTTTCTTTAAAGTGTTGATTTTTTATGATTTTTTTTTTTTGTATTTTTAGAAACATCTTTTTATTGCTTAAGGCTTCAGAAAATAGAACACATATACGTTCTACCAAAAAAGTTTTGTTTAAAAGACAATCTGTTCGGATGGCCTTATTTAGTATATTTCACTACGTTTATAAGTTTTAAGACTTTAAACACTTCTACTCCACCAATTTTTACGAAACTTTAGGCACATACATATAAAGCTTTCTTGGATATATGTTTATACTTTTGTGATTAGAAAAGTGGCCACTGCCACGCCCATAGGAAAAAAGGATTATTTTTCAATTAATTCTGCTCAACCGATTTTTATGCAAATTTACACTGAGCTGAACACAGTAAAAACAAACAGGATTTTCTTGTTTGGTAGTAAAATTTAAATTCGTTCTTCTTTTTTGTCTACAAATTAAACGATTAACAACAGATGGTGCAGTTTTTGTCTTTATTAACTCATAAGCCATCTTGAAGGGTGCCTATCTGTCATTTGTTTTCTTCGAGTTATTGAACATTATAGTGTAAATAACAATTTTTTTCGTTTTTCTTCGAAAATGTCGAATTTTGTGCCAACAAAACAACATTGCGATAAGTTTTATTTTACTTTTTTGAAAAAAGTGTCGCTAAAGCACACCTAGGCTTATGGTTTGGTTTTTGGTTCCAAATTGATGATTTTCAAATGAAAAAGAAATCGCTCAGGCCAAGATAAAAAATTTAAAAATCAAGAATTGGAAGAGTTGAAGATTGTTAGAGATATTTAAGCGACAAATTTCAAAACTTGGAAATATTGCGAATTGAAGCCGAGAGATATTGAAAGACGATTTTTCATGTACGAAATGCACTGAAACATTGATTTCGTTGGAAAATCATTACTATTCATTAGCGTTATCCGCATTGTAAATGATCGTATGTGAAGCTTATTCAACCAGCTGAATCGATACCAAAGCCAAGTATTCATGGCTCTAAGGTGACGCTCTGTATTTGATTAAAGCAAGATCGTCCTATATAAAATAAGCTGCTCATATCCAACAAGACTATCACTGAAAACCTGTATCGAACCGATTCGTTTGAAACGAACATTGGCCATAAAACGCTCAGAATATACGGCAAGTCATGAGACCGTATATTTCCATCATGACAATGCTCAATTATATGATGCAATACCTGTTTAAAACTATTAAGAAAGATATGATTGGGAAGTTTTGCCTCACCCGCCTTTAAGCTGAAACCTTGATCCATTCGATCAATGCAGAACGTTCTCTGTGGGATATGCTTTACTTCGAAACAGGGTATCCGAAATTGGCTTGATGCGTTTTTAGTCTTAAAAGAGAAGAAATTCTTTTAATGCGGGATCCATATGTTGCCAGGAAGGTAGAAAAAAATTAGAAGTACTCTAGTTTCTCTATGCGATATTGTAATATAGAGGTTTTTATAATGCATATTTTATTAAAAATATCCGATACTATTTTTCCTTCAATATTTTATAAATTACTCTATTTAAATTTAATAAATTTTGATGTGAAAAAAGAGTGAATTAAAAACCAGAAAAATTGTTTCATTCGACTAAGCCGAATTTTTTATACTCACCACCAATGTTGTGATTGATCTGGTTGCCGCCTAAAAGCATACCTCACTTGAGTCCATGGCGAGTTTTATTGCTATAACATATGCCCATTATAATTTTTTTTGGAGTCTATAGCTAACACACAGACAGAGTTTCACTTTTATATATATAGATTCGCAATACAGCATAAATTTATATAAAACTTGTTTTCGCAATTTAACAAAATCTCATATGAGGTGTATTGCCGTAGTTTAAATTGTGAACAAACAAATTTGATGACTGAGAGCGGTTGGGTAGGAACAGGTTTTTTCGTTTTGTTTGTAAATACATAGAGCAAACTATGTACTATGCCTGCAGATTTGTTGAATTGGCAATCAGCTGTTTTAACCATTAAGCTGGCAATTCTGCCGTCTTCATTCACAATATGCTTCATTCAGTTTAAGACAAAAATAACTTAGGAAGTAAAAAGCATGCAACTGCCTCTCAATTAAGGGACTAGACCAGTTGATTATTTTTTTTGTATCCCAATTGTCAAACTTCATATATAAAAAAGAGAGGCAAAAAATACTCTCTCTCTCTCTCTGCTCTATCACCTTATGTCTAGAAGTGTATTTCAAATTTGTTTTTGGCTTTCAAATTAATTTAGATTTTAAGCATTGGCATGTCAATGATGTAATTTTTTGAATGACAAATAATTATATTACTTTGCTTTATTATAAGCCAAACTAAACTAGTTTAAACATTTTATGTTCTTGCTATTCTTTTTCATCTTTGCCCTCTCGCTATCGTAACATTCTTTTGGAACAACAATCAAGTATCACACTTGAATGTTTGGTGTAGCATCTCGACTGAATATACGAAACCAATATTAAGATTTACGGGTTCTCAAAAAACAAGGTTGTTGAAGATAAAAATTTAATAATAAAATGAAACCTACTTAAACTAGTTAGATATAAAGAATAAAATTTAATAATCACAGACAAGTACTTAATCAAAAAGGAAATTTCTTCTTTGATTAAATTAAGATTAAATTAAATGCACAATTATTGCTGTTTGAGTAATAAATTATATAATAATGTTAATTAAAAAATAATAATAATAAAAACTGAATTAATTTCTGTCTGGCTTTAATAAAAGTTTTATTATTATTTTTTTCTTTAAAGTGTTGATTTTTTATGATTTTTTTTTTTTGTATTTTTAGAAACATCTTTTTATTGCTTAAGGCTTCAGAAAATAGAACACATATACGTTCTACCAAAAAAGTTTTGTTTAAAAGACAATCTGTTCGGATGGCCTTATTTAGTATATTTCACTACGTTTATAAGTTTTAAGACTTTAAACACTTCTACTCCACCAATTTTTACGAAACTTTAGGCACATACATATAAAGCTTTCTTGGATATATGTTTATACTTTTGTGATTAGAAAAGTGGCCACTGCCACGCCCATAGGAAAAAAGGATTATTTTTCAATTAATTCTGCTCAACCGATTTTTATGCAAATTTACACTGAGCTGAACACAGTAAAAACAAACAGGATTTTCTTGTTTGGTAGTAAAATTTAAATTCGTTCTTCTTTTTTGTCTACAAATTAAACGATTAACAACAGATGGTGCAGTTTTTGTCTTTATTAACTCATAAGCCATCTTGAAGGGTGCCTATCTGTCATTTGTTTTCTTCGAGTTATTGAACATTATAGTGTAAATAACAATTTTTTTCGTTTTTCTTCGAAAATGTCGAATTTTGTGCCAACAAAACAACATTGCGATAAGTTTTATTTTACTTTTTTGAAAAAAGTGTCGCTAAAGCACACCTAGGCTTATGGTTTGGTTTTTGGTTCCAAATTGATGATTTTCAAATGAAAAAGAAATCGCTCAGGCCAAGATAAAAAATTTAAAAATCAAGAATTGGAAGAGTTGAAGATTGTTAGAGATATTTAAGCGACAAATTTCAAAACTTGGAAATATTGCGAATTGAAGCCGAGAGATATTGAAAGACGATTTTTCATGTACGAAATGCACTGAAACATTGATTTCGTTGGAAAATCATTACTATTCATTAGCGTTATCCGCATTGTAAATGATCGTATGTGAAGCTTATTCAACCAGCTGAATCGATACCAAAGCCAAGTATTCATGGCTCTAAGGTGACGCTCTGTATTTGATTAAAGCAAGATCGTCCTATATAAAATAAGCTGCTCATATCCAACAAGACTATCACTGAAAACCTGTATCGAACCGATTCGTTTGAAACGAACATTGGCCATAAAACGCTCAGAATATACGGCAAGTCATGAGACCGTATATTTCCATCATGACAATGCTCAATTATATGATGCAATACCTGTTTAAAACTATTAAGAAAGATATGATTGGGAAGTTTTGCCTCACCCGCCTTTAAGCTGAAACCTTGATCCATTCGATCAATGCAGAACGTTCTCTGTGGGATATGCTTTACTTCGAAACAGGGTATCCGAAATTGGCTTGATGCGTTTTTAGTCTTAAAAGAGAAGAAATTCTTTTAATGCGGGATCCATATGTTGCCAGGAAGGTAGAAAAAAATTAGAAGTACTCTAGTTTCTCTATGCGATATTGTAATATAGAGGTTTTTATAATGCATATTTTATTAAAAATATCCGATACTATTTTTCCTTCAATATTTTATAAATTACTCTATTTAAATTTAATAAATTTTGATGTGAAAAAAGAGTGAATTAAAAACCAGAAAAATTGTTTCATTCGACTAAGCCGAATTTTTTATACTCACCACCAATGTTGTGATTGATCTGGTTGCCGCCTAAAAGCATACCTCACTTGAGTCCATGGCGAGTTTTATTGCTATAACATATGCCCATTATAATGTTCGTCCATATTTTCTGGCTGCCATCGTTATTCTGTCATCCTGTCCTATTTATGAAGGTGTGGATTCTACCCATATCACTCTTCGAAAGACGTGTTTTGTCATTAAAAGTTTAATTGACCAAGAATACGACACCTGAGCTCACCAAAAACCGGATAGTGATAAAGCATATACTCAGCGGTCATCTATTTCATAATGTTAGGGATACTTACATCTAGTACTGACTGCTGTAAGGTTTCTTAAATAGATTCTAGTCATATTTTCCGAAAATCGTGTCTTATGTATATCCATATTGGACCAGAAATTCTAGATGCCTTTGCAAGCTGGTGTCTCTTCCTCTTTTTCTTTGACGATTAAAAAAAGTTCGTGCGAAATTAGCTGAATACTTGTCTATAGAGGAATACAATTAATCGCCTTCCGTTTGTTACCGCTAAATGTTACGACACCTGGCATAACTGACATTACATAAGGGACAGATTTAGTATATTTTTGTTTTGCATCGTGCCTTTAACAGACAAACAGACAAAGATAGGGACATCGGTAGATCGTCTCAGACTGATTTAGGAACTCAGAAAATAGATACTAAAACAAAAATTTCCATACGTTGCAAACAAAATGACTAAATGGCTATAAACCCACCTATTTTGTGAAAGTGGTTATGTGACTGACATTGTTGTCGCATTTATTGAATACATTTTGTTATGTGTTTATCTGACTAAACAAACGACTCATAATAATATAAATGATGATAACGATGATGACAATAACGACAATTGAATAACGACGATGATTGGGATGACAGAAACAAAGACATTATGATTATTTGCAAATTAGTCTGTGTGGTTTCTTTTCCTTATTTTTAGTTTGTCAGAATGATTGTACAATTGATTACTGTAAATTATATAAAAATAAAACACAATAAAACAAAGAATAAACTAAATTCATAAAGCAGAGAACTACATTCGTTTTTTTATAAAATGGTTTATTTTGTATGCCCATAACTTTGACGGTACAAAAAATTTTCATGCCACAAATTGACAATTCAGAAGGTTGACTATGTATAAAAGAGTAATACGTTTTGAAAGAAAATATTTTTGAATCGTATATTGAGTTATACAAACTGATTTATTTGAGTTATTTTTTGAAATGTTCCATAAAGATTTTGCATAAATATGGCTAAATTTCTGTTATGCTTAATTTTAATATTTTCCTCCAACACGCGTGTGTATATGTTGGCTTGGTGACATACAAATCTTTACCTTCAAACAAATAACCTCAGAAAAAGACATTGATGGTAGCCGATGAACTGCTTCGTTATTTTTTTTTTTTTTTTTTGAAAATTATAAAAAACTTTTTTAAAAATTATATAAAATTTGAAAAATCCATCTAGCACAAATTTCGGGGCTCCCTGCAAAATTATTTATTTATTTAAATATAGAAATCTCAACAAATAGGTTTATTTGTAGTATATAGATGAGGGTAAGAATGTGTATGTAAGTATTGTATTACTCTGCCAGCAAATGGAAGTATAATTATCGTAGTGACTTGAAAGTCATGTTATTCCGTTTAGGCATTTGTTTGTAAAAAACTGCAAAGCGTTTATAGCACTTGGAGCTGCATTCCACGTTTCACAACCGTAGAGTAATGTCGTAATAGAGTTGAAGGGTTCCATATCTTATTGAGTTGGCTATAGACTTGCGTCGCTTTTATAAAACAGTTGGTAATCTGCACTTGAGCTGCCAAATGCTGTGATGATAGCGCCAAGGTAGCAAAGCGAATCAACCTCCTCTCTATTTATTTTAAACTTGTCTGCTCTCTGTGCCAATATCAATTTTGCATTATAAGCCAGCTTCCTGTGACCTTGTAATTTTATAGCCATATCAGAGTGCCGATGAGAAAAAAGGCAGATGTTATCAGTTCAGATCAGCTAGCCGACTTTAAAGTCCCCCAGATAATGCCTGCATGGATCATAACAATGTCCATCACAATATTAAATATTAGTGGTGACGTCACATAACCTTCGTGTAAAATGCGACTGCTTGTATTAGCATACTTGCTGTACACAATACTCTATGATAGAATCTTAAAATTATCTTACATTTATAAGTCATTAAAAAGTTGAACTTAATAAGTATCATAGAGGTCGAACGTTTTTTTCTTAATTGTGACAATTATTGGATAAGGATGTAATATCATTATCAGTGATTTTTACCTCATTTTGTTACCTTTAAGTCTCTTCTAGAATAGGAATTGTTTAAAGGCTACATGTAAAGAAATTGAAAAAAAATTTTTACGTAATTCCTGAAAAAAAGGCGTTAAATTGTACGATCTTAGTCACCAATATCTATTACCAAATCTAGAAACAACATACTCATACTCCTTGCGATAAATGTCGGTGGTTTGACACGTCGTATGGTACGTTTTTTTAACACAACAACAACAAAATTCTAAATTTTTTCTGATTGTTCATGTTTTTTAAATAAATAAATTCGCCTTCCGTTTGTAATTTCTATAATATTCATTTGAAGCCCTTTAAGGTATATATATTACTTATAGGTAGAGGAATTGATTTAGATGAGTTCAGCTGTACGTCTGTCCCTCTTTCCGTGTTTATGTTAAAATTAACTTTTTGAAGCCCCTACATACAACTTAGGCTCTTATGTATATTGTATTAATTTACCAGATTTGCTTTCGAGAATTTCCCTATTGAAAATTAGTTATGTGGGTATATTACAAGCTGAGATATAGCGAAAATATTAAAAATTTTAGTTCAATAGATCAATTGGCGACAAAGATATCAGTAAAACAAAATGTCAAAAGTTCATACCTATATAAGCTTTGACCACAGTTGCACCATATAATTGTCAGTTATGGACATTACATGATGGTACAAACTGTGTAAAGGGTTCGGCATTGCCCTAGAATTTGAGAAGTTCCTGCAAAATGAAGGGAAACATTGCTTAATCAATAGATGATCTTACTTGTTTAGTATGAAACGATCCCTCAATTTTATGGAATAATATTATTCTAGCGATTTATTGCCACATATTTAGCTTATTGCAGCATATGTTAACTCAACACGTTGCAATTCGTTGCTCCATTCAATTCAATTGTTTGGCGATTTCCACAATATTTTAGCCAACGAAATCTCTAACGTTATAATTGGCTGTGCATATCTCTTAAATTAGTTTTCACAACTAACTACTGCAACGTTTAAAAGCCTGCATTAGCTAAAACGTAAACACAACAACATTCATTTGCTAAGCGAAACTTTTTAATCGTAATGTATACAATAGCGTAAAACTGTTTCGATATTAAAAATCAAGCTCAATTTCAAGTAATTAGTGCAGATTTAAACTGCAGTAATTTCTTATTTTATTTATTTTTATTATTTTATAATCAATCAAAGTTTATAGCATCAATAGAAACCCAAAGACAAACATGATTAAATTCACATTTCTCATCATTATTTCATTTTTATTTTCTTTATTCTTTAATTAAAACCTATCGTTCATTATCAAAAACAGCATGATGCGCTTGCTGCCGGCCGCTGCACCTTCTTTTTTCACACCTTTTCTTTTTAATTGATTTTCTATTTTCCCAATAAT
This sequence comes from Phyto melanocephala, assembly GCA_941918925.1. Classification (NCBI taxonomy): domain Eukaryota; kingdom Metazoa; phylum Arthropoda; class Insecta; order Diptera; family Rhinophoridae; genus Phyto; species Phyto melanocephala. The sequence goes on along the minus strand of OW799233.1, from coordinate 18,040,097 downwards.
ATATTACATTTTTTTTAAGGAATGCAATAAAATAGAAATGTGAAGAAAAAGAAAAACATCTAAGAAATTTGAAATATAACACAAAGTAGAAAAAAAAACTGTGGTCTGAAGCCAATATCATAAATGAATGACTGCTGTGTAATTAAGTGGCTGCATGTAGTTTTGTTTATGGATTTCGAACAAAAACTATTAATTCTTCTTTTCTTCTTTAGCTATTCATGGTTATAAGACAAGTCATTAAATATAGATTATTAAATATTTAACGTTATTTGTTAAACAATGAATGCATTAAGTTTAATTGGAAACAAAAGTGACAGTTAATGGGCTTAATAATATAGAAGAATTTATTTGGGGTAAAATTAGCTTTTAAGCTCTAAATCGAGAAATTATCGATATTTATAACAGACATGAAAAATGTGATGGCGAGTATATTCTTTTTATATCCTTCACAGTGTAAGTGTAAGGTTTGTTATTCCGTGTGAAATTTCTACAATTTTCATTTCCGACCCCATAAAGTATATATTTTCTGAAAGCTTATGAATAGGGGAGTCGATTAAGCTCTGTCAGTCTATCCGTGTGTATGTTGAAATCAACTTTTTGAAGCCCCCCGACATCGCCTGGACCCGCATGAAATATTAAAATATTGGAAATATTCGGGAGTAGATCGGTATTGAAAATCAGAAAAACCGGTACATAACGAACTGATATATGAGGAAAAAACCACGACCACCTCGTTTTTTCACAACAATATACATACAAACGTGGAATACTGGTTAGAGTAAACGGGGCATCGAATCCCAGCTCAGCCAAAAACATATTTTTTTTTTTTTTATTTTATATATTATTTATATTTTTATTATTTTTATTTTTTTTAAGTTTTTTTTTTTATTTTTTTTTTAATATTTTTTTTTCTGTATTATTTATATTTCTATTATTTTTTAACTTTTTTTATATCTTTTTTTATTTTTTTTTAATTATTTTTTTATTATTAATTTAATTAATTTTTTTATTTTTTAACATACATTCGTAAATTTAAATTTTACAATGGGATGTTTTTAGGTATGAAGTATGTTTTTTTAGATGTATGCACGTATTTCATATGAGATGAATGGTGATATAAACAATTTTTATTGCACTACTACACGTTGTGAAGGATATATAAGATTCGGCACGACCGAATATAGCACTCTAACTTGTTATCATTAAAATATTCGTTTATTTTCCTAATGAGTCTGTTAAATCCACTAAAGAATTAAAATTATTAACAATGTAGAAACCCGCTTAAACACAATTTATCGGTATAAATTTAACAGCAAATTTAAAAAGGCAGTAAAAAAATTCCAAAATAAATTTGCGTTGTCTAGATGGGGTCTATAGTTCTTGTTTTCAACAAAAAAAAAAACTGGCTTGCATAGTCGATGTCCACAAAATGGAACATTTTTTAAAAAACTTCTAGTTTCTGGCTTAAAAAGGAAAGAAGAAAGTAAAAAGGTACAATATTTTATGTAAAGGGTGGGCCTTTTAAAAGTTCAAATAAATAAAAAAAAAACAAAAACGGCTTAAAATTTTTCAAAATTTATTTATTTGTTGTGAAGTAAAATTGTTCCGGTTAATATTAAATATTATTTATTTCATTCTACCACGGCTGACCCCTATTCCCCCATTTGATCGTAGCTATTTTCGAGTGCATAGGGTTGTATCTTGGTTAATGGTATCACGAAAGTTGGCCTTCAAATGCTCAATTGGCTCTGCATTGTCTGCATAACACTTGTATTCAACAGCGACCCATAAATCTATATTTGGCCTATATTTGGGCACTTAAAATTGAAACCACAAATTTGTCTGTTTTGGAAATTAATTAAAAAATTACTAAAACTTTGATCCACAACTTTTTATCTAACCCAAGCACCACTTTTACAACAAAAAAATTACGTTCACCTCATTACATTACATTTAATTTGTGTCAAAAATATTCAATATTTCTTTAATGCCTTTAGAGTTTTCAAAAAATTGCTTTGATTCATATGGTTGTATTACGTATTAAGTAAATCAAAATATTCGATAGCATTTGAGGTACAATGTATGTCAATTGCTGCATTACAATGCAACCATCACAGCATAATGATTTACAAAATTCTATTGAATTATAATGATATGGAGATGTGTTCTACTTTTCAATTGTATGTACGTTATTATGAATGTATGCTTGCATGGGTGTATGTATATTGTTCATAGATATGCGCATACATACATACATATGATTATCTGTATGTGGTTTACCAAATTGTAAGCAGAATAAAATATGTATATATTTTCATTCTTTGAATCTGTGTTTAAAATTCTAAAATTTCTTAAATTTATTTCGAAAGGAGTACAAGTTGTTTATGGCTCAACCAATACTTTTGAACCGGGTAGTAAGAGAATGTAAGCAATGTTTCAAGCATAAGGACATTTGTTTGTCAAGTGGGTATATATGTAAAATTGTTTTATTATCTCTAACTACCACTTTTATGTGGCAAAAATTTAGAAGCATTGAATTTCAAATGAAAATTTTTGAATAAGTCTGGGTAACAGCAGGTGGAGTTTTATTTCTCAAACAAATTTGTTTACGATTATTATTTAATATTGATTTGTATGCGTATGCATGTGTTGTGTGTTTGACAAAAAAAATTTAATTTATTTTACATTTAAATCATATGCAAATTCTGTATAAACAATGTAGAAAATGATTTGATTTTAAAATTTGATTTTTAAATTTTATTTTAAATGTATACATACATACTCGTATACAATTTTCCTTAACTTACTTTATTTAAAAAAAAAACATAAATCGATTATGGAAATTTATGTTTTTAATAAAGTTCTTCATGTTGTTAATGAAAAAGGCAAGATAACCTAACCATAGTGAGGACCAAAAGTGACCATGGGGATTAAAAATTAAATAACCTTTTATATATATATATGTTCCTCTAACTCCCACTGGAGCATAGGGCGCCAAAAATAACCTTTTCGTTTCTATAAATTTATTTAATATTTTTATTTTTATTTTTTTTTCAAATTATATAAATAACGCCCGGATAATAAATATTGAAGAGACTTACAACTGAATTAAGAACCAGAATAATATAATTTTATTATATAAATCAGCGATAAGTTATTTTAACGCAAAACAAAATATCGTAGACATTTTAACGTTAGGATTTTATATTTGGAAGCAATTATTGGTTGCTTAGTTCAACATCATAACCGACGTAGCAGCGTAGGAGATTTGCCTCCAACCGCTAGATCACGTTGTTTAACTTAATGAAATACCAGAAACATCTACCAGAAGGCATTCTGTTCAGCATTTTAAAAAGAGATTTTCCCTTTTATTCTAAATGTATTAATTTTGCAGTTTAATTTCAACAGTTGGTCAGAAATAGAATCAAAAATCTGATTATGAGTGATGAATCTCATTTTCATTTGAATGACTTTGTTGATAAACAGGGGCTCAATTCTCGTTCTAGAAACTGTTAAATGAAATGAATGAATGGAATGGTGGCACCATATGATATGACACACAAAAACTTTACATTTCACAGTTTCATATAACGAGAATTACTACCCTTAACTGCTTATTAAGATAGAATTGCTGTAACCGCAAATGGAAAGCGGTATCGGTTTATCATAGAACAATTTTAAAGTCCGTCTTTTTAAACAAAAGATCAGATGTGGTTTCAGCAGGAGGAAGCTATTGCCAACACTGCCCGAAAAATTCGGAAATCAATTGGTCAGCGCGTTTGCCAGATTTGTCAGCATCTAATTATTTTTTGTAGTTCATTGATGACAGAAAGAAGAAAAAAAACCATAAAAATTTAAATTTTCTATTAAAAAATCTAAAAGGAAATGTATCACTAACGTCATATCTATATATATATATATAAAAATCAATGCCACTTTTCCTAGTAATTTTATAACTCAAGAACGGGCTCACCTATCCGTACCAAATATTTAGGCCTTGTTCGGACTATTTAGTAGATGGTTTATGTGAAGTTTGCACAAAATCCGTCGAGCGGTTTACGGGTATAAAGGGGTAAAATCGATTACTCAGTATATCCGGACTTAATAAAGATATCACAAAAATTCAGAAATGACCAAAGAGCCTGTTAAAAATAATTGGATAGGTGTCTGGTACTTTTTGTAAATTTTATGTTTTAAGGGGATTAAACGGGTAAAAACTGAATTTTGGTTCCTTTTTTGAACAGCATTTATCTTTGAGAGGGATAGCAATAGGAAAAAAGTGAAAACGTAGTTTTACTCTCCTTTAAGCAATCTGTAATGAATTTTTGATACGTAGCAAAGCGCGTACGTAAATTTTCTATAAAACAAAATTTGCCACTGCCAAAAAATTTTTACTCAAACTGGCAACACTAGCGGCAAACTTTCCATGAAAAAATTCTAAAATAAAATCTTTTATTGGATTCATCAAAATTATTTCCTAATAGCATTTAATATTTATAAATAATTACTGCTATATGACCTCTCGCGATTGCGCCTTATGAGCGTCATCTGTCTGTCCGTCTGTCTGCCCATTTTTGCAAATTTTTTTCGAAAATACCTCATCTTATTTCGTGTGTGTTTAGTTGGCTTCTAAATAATCAATCCTTACAGGCTAATCAGCATAGGCTAGAGACTTTACGTAGCCTCTTAAGAAGTGTTACAAAATTGTCATATCACACAAACGCGGTGGCCAAATCGTAGGTTAATTTCTTGAGATAATTCGGTCACCAAACTTTTGTTTTTTTTTTAAACTGGAAATATTTCATACATTATCTTTCTCTAAATCATACATACATATGTATGTAATATGTCTCTGCATGTATAAGTACATGTATGTAAATAAAAAAACATAAATATATGTATAATTCTCCCTCATTAAAATGGATTAAAAACAATTTACTCCCAATTTGTTTAGCACATTAAAAATATAATACAAATCCTATACAAATTGTTCGGAAATACAATAAAAACGGTATGAATTATCTTGTTCTTCTGTATGCGAACATCAGCAGTCCTTTATATTTGAAAACATAAAGTTTTGTATATTATTATATGTATGTGCATATGTACATATTTATGTTTGTATGACATATGTAGTCTATATAAATAAAGAATCTCTATAGACTAAAATAAAAACAAAGGCCATAAAAAAATACTATAAAAATTTATTTAAAGAATAAACTAAGCAAAAACCATAAGAAACTCAGACGACTCGTCATTAAGATTATCCCGTTAATGAATAAAATTCTTCCTCTTTAGCTCCTATCCTCCTTTAACCTCTTTTGCGATGCTCATATAATGATGACGTTGTCACTTAGTTCATAGGGTTTGGTAAACTCTGGTGGGTATGTTTATGACAAAATACACACAGATATTGTGTTGATAATGATAATTATGTGAGTGCAGTTATGTATTCATTTTCTTTATTATTTAAATATGTATACTTTTATAGATTAAATTAGTAAATAAATCTGGTGTTGCCAGATCTTTTTCTAAGGTGACTTAAATTTGTTTTCTATTTAAAGCTCTTTAAAAATGTATTTTAAATAAGATTCTATTAAATATTAAGAAAGCTGTTTGATGGAAAGAAATTAAAGCCAAACATTTTCAAAAGACATTTAGAGAACAATAAAACTTACTTTAAAAGCCGTATCGTGTTTGAAATTGTTTGCTGTTATACTAAAAAACAATTTAGTTGTTTATAGTCGAATATAATATTTTATTGTGTACAAGATGGCACTAAAATTAACATAAATTTATGTATAAATATTGTTAGGAAATTTAATAAATAAAAATTGGAAAATCATCAAGATTAGTCATAAAAAACTTGAAAGTAGATAATTTTTTTTATTTTAAACAAAATTTTATTTAATTGGGATTCATCCAAAAATTATGTATTTACTTTCAAAAATTTTCTTTCCATAAAAAAACGAATTTTAAGTCTGACTTCTGTATGTCAAATTTTAGTTTCTTGTTTGTTACTTATAAACGAAAAATTATTTTTTGTTTAATTTGTTTTTGTACAAACTTATACAAGTAATACAACTATTTTCCTCAAAATTTTATTGTGCATTAAAAAAATTTAATTCTTGAGTATCGGAGTCGATTAATTTAAAGAATTGTGTTAATTGAGAAAAAGTATTGTGATTAGAGACACAAAATTAAAAAAAAAAATAAAGTAAAAAATCAATGATTCTGGTAATTTTTCTATAACGTAATATTTGTTAGTAACATCGTTCAAAATTCATCTCATGTTGGCGAAAACGTTATCATTGCTTTTCATAGTAGGCACACATTTTATACTTAAATTAGTCCAGATGAGCATGTAGCACATGAAGTTTATGTTAAATTTGGCATATCACGATTTTAAGGCTTTCAAACATATTTTCAATTAAATCTTGATAATTATTATCTCTTCTGTTTCCTAGAAAACAACTATCTACCTCTTTAAAGGTGACGATTTTTTTTTGCAGTTTTAACCTCTTCTATGCATTAAAGTGGAAACACAAAAAATTTTTTGTCGACCAGTGTTTTAGAATTAATATTTAAAATTATTTTTTTCTTTTTGTTTCCTTGTATGTAAAGAAATTTAATAATAAAATTGCTAATGTTTTTTTTTTCATTTTTGTAAATTTTTTTTTTTAATGGAAAAGTTTAAATAAATTTTTTTTTCGGGAATATGTATTTTGTTTGTAAAAAAAATTTTTTTATTGTAGACATTTTTCCAAAATTATTTTTCGATCATCGAATGCCGTAATTTGGCCCCAGATTTTTATAAAAATAATTTTATTTTATTCCAATATTTCGCTACCACATTGGGTAGCCTCTTCAAGGAATGTATAAACGATTAACAATATGAAAATTATTGATAAACAAATTTTTCTTTCAAAAAATGCGGGAAAATTATTTTAAATAAAAAGTTGAATTTTTATATAAAATTACGATACAAAATTTTTAAGAAATTATTATATTTTTTTTTTAATTTTTCAAGATTTTTGTTAAAATTATTTGCAAAAAAAATTTTTTTTAAAACAAAAAAATGTAATCTTTTATAAAAAATATAAGTTAAGGTACACCCTTATTTGACATGATACATAAACAACTTGACATGTTGTTGAAAACCCCTTTAACTTTTTTCCTACGAATATTATTTCTTTAAGATTTTTTTTTACATAAAACGAAAGTCACAAGTATAAGACAAACAAGTAAGTGCTCACGCTACAAAGCAAATAAATTTTATATTGTTTTTTTTCTCATCTAACATTTGTATTTTATTTCTTTTTTTTCTGTAATTTTTAATGAAAAGGAAGACAGTCACATTGCCTTTTTATTTTTAAGAAACATGTGAATAATGTGGAGCATTAAAGTTTATTTTTCTTTAAGACCCCAGCAAAATTATATTGGCTTTTTACCCCTCTCGATGTTGTAGTTGGCGAATTTGCATGTGGGTGTGTATATTAAATATTATTATGTTGGTCTGGGGCAATATTAAATAAAAAAAAAAGAAACCAAGTCTTACCAACCATCAGCACCATTGCCCCAGCCACCATTATCAACAGCTTCAGTCAGAATGTTTTTACTTGGTGTTCATGATGACACGACCTTCACTTTTTGCCATACATTTAGTCATTCATTCATTCATATTGTATGCAGAGTACAATTTTTTTTTTTCATCTTTAGTTATTTTTTGGAAGGTTTTTTTTTTTTAATGTTGCTATACATTTGTATTTATTTGCTTCTTAACACTAATGAAATATTATTATGATGATGGATGGATGAACGAAAATGTTCGTACAAACACAAGCATTAGAAAGGATGCACAAGGCTCTTATAAACATGGTTATGGATGGGGTAATGTTGGTTAAATATTGGCGCTTTCGTTATGATGTCATTCCTCATCGCTAGGTTGTTGTTATTGGTTTCGACTAAATACTTATTTATTTATTTAATAATAAGAATTATGATGAGCTCATTTGGAAAGCAGATTTTCATAATGATTGACTTTTATTTAGGGAAAAAAAATAAAATTGCTTGTTAAAGGAAATTTTTTATTATATTCGCAATAGAAAAATAATAATAAATTTAGATAAATTTTACTTATTTATTTTTTTCTAGGAAATTTTTTAATAATTATCAAAAAAGTTTTCCATAAAATATTTTTATAGAAACCATATAAAATAAAATTCAATATAATTATTGTTAATCATTGTCATAAACTACAAAATGGCGGACAATAAATTTTTATATGCTGGTATTTTTAAATGTAACTAGATCCCCCTTAATATTGGTATCAAATGAAAGGGCTTGACCAGTAGAATACAGTAAATTATTAAAAAATTTAAAATCCAAGATGGTGTCTATAGCAAAATGGTGGATCAAATTTTTTTAACCGCATCAATATGGGTATCAAATTAAAGCGCTTGACTAGTAGAATGCAGTTAACTACGTAAAAATTTAAAATCAAGGATGGCGTCGAAAATAATAAGAAAAATGGCGTATAACATGAAATATAGGTTAAGCTACGATGTGGGATTATACCTATGTACATGATGTTGAAGGGTATTATCAGATTCGGCACGGTCGAATATAGCACTCTTACTTGTTTTTTAATAGACTATATGCGAAGTGTACTTTGGGTAATTCGCCTGTTGGAAATAACGAGCGTCAATGAGACCCAGTTTAGTTGCAAATTCTTTAATACTGATTTTCAGAATATCTTAATTAGCAAAACTACGGTTCGTAGTTGTTTCCACAAATTTCAGTTCTCCAATTATATTCGCCGACATATAGCCCTAATATATGACCGAACCACAGCCACGCTTTACAGTTGGTATGAGATTTTTCAGTTGAAGTTCTTCATTTAGTTTGCGGCAAATTTTTTTTTTGCCATCACAACTGAATAAGTTGAACTTACTCTCATCGCTAAATATCACATTGTTCCAGAAATCTGTTGATTTGTATACAAGTCGCTTTCTTTTGTCGATTTCCCTTATAAACGTTTTTTTTTTGTTGATACTCTACTAAGGAATCCATTTTTTCTTAAAACCCTTCGAACTGTTTCCGAATGCATATTGATGTTGAGGTAATTTTCTACTGTATTACGAATTTCCATGGCTGTAGTTTGAGGATTTTTATTCACAACTCTTTTTGTGTGTAGGGCAACTCTTAAAAAAAAATTTTAGAGACTACTAATTTTAGGCTTGCTTGCTAAAGATTTGGTAAAAAAAGGTTTTCAGAACTGTTTGTACTGTAGACTTTGCAACAATTTTAGCACTTGCATTCAAAGAGTTTTCAGCTTTTCTTAAGTGTTTAAAAAATATATATTTGATTTAGGGCAGATTAAAAAGGTACTTGTATCCAATCAGGTGATTGTTTTTTTATATGCAATTTGTCATTTGTGGCGCGAATGTGTTTTTTCATAATTTGTCTGCATATGTCAAATCTTTTATTAAAGCCGTTAAATCAATATTTAATTTTTATTCAAGTTTATTTTTTTATAAAAACTAAACTTAATTATTAACTTTTTTTAAATAAAAAAAAAGGAATTTAAAAATTATATTGTGTCGGAATATAAAAAAGTTTTGTAAAAATGTTTACATAATATTTAAAAAATCCTACACCATAAATTCCTTCTACACTTTTGAGCCCAAATACACTTTTTTCAATTTGCTTGGCATGAAATGTTCAAAAGTAGCGCATAACCATGATTGACGCCGCATAGTTACAAAAAAACTCATTCTAGTACATACAACTAAAGCTTAAATTGTCAACTTATTTCAAGCTTAAAGTCATCATCATCCATCTCATCAACTTCGCTATTGCATCAGCAACGTTTGTAGTGAATGTATCATATAAAGAACTAGAGAGGAAGAACTCGCAGAAACGTTAAAAAATGTAGGATAGAATACATTTGGCTTTATTGCTTTCTTTTATTTCTATTAGTTTAAACTACACATATATGGTGAACAAATACAATGAAAAAATTTTTGTTATTTTCTTAGAAGTTTTTCTTAGGAATTTGCCACACGTACATACATATGCATTTTGCAGTTGCATATTTTGTAACGTGGGAAGGTACTGGGTAGCTTGAGTTAGTTAAAAAGTTTGCTACAAAGTAAAATATGTATGTATGTAATTATAAAAAAATTTCATAAAAACGCATAAGCAAGTGTGCTTTTAAACAATTAATATTTACAATTTTGTTTCAGAAAAACTTAGATTACAAGTAAAGTTTCGTTAAGTTTTTCAAATAACCAAGAATAACATGTTACTGGGTTATTGTATAGTAATATAACACTTATATATCTAGTTAAAAATAAAGTTTAATTTTTAACCAAATACCTTTGATGTAATAAAAATACTTTCGTTAAGTGTCTTAGGTGAACAAAAATAACTTTTAATTAGGAAATCGGATAGTAGTGCAACTATTGTAATATCATTTAGTTAAATTTTAGTTTCGCACATCATGCCAACTGGGCATAAGTGCATACCTGTCATGGGTTTGGGCTTTTATACCCCTCCTTTTCAACCTAAACTAACTAAATTTTAGTTTGAATAGCTTTTATGTAAAAAATAAAACTTCGTTCAGTTTTTAAAAATCCAAAAATATTAAATATTATACAATTTTACCGAAATTTTTTATAATTCAATAAAAAAATAAAACATATCATTATTAGGAGGTTTACTTGCAATAAACAGATTTTCGTTAAGTTTTTAAAATATTAAAATAAATTTTAGAATTTTTTTAGCTTGTCCTTTATAGTAAATAAATATGGTAAAAGTAGTTTTTAAATACCCTGGTAAGCAAAATACTGTTTCGTTAAGTTTTGTTAATTGAGAGAAATGATAAGTTTTGTCCAAAATGCAAATACATATGTAAATATACAAACGTATTGGTTATCACAAAATAGTAAAAAAAAAAATTATTTAAAATTTTTAATGAAAAGGAGTTTCATTAAGATTTTCATTAAAAAATTGCATAGTTATGCAATTATTTTTAAAGAATTTAGTTAAAATAAAGTTTCGTTAAGTTTTAGGATAGTCAAAAAGGTAAGGTTTTTTAAAATTTTTTTAATACATTTTTAACTAAAATAAAAAAGTTAAAAATTAATTTTTAAGTAGCTTTTGTATAAAAAAAAAGTTTCGTTAAGTTTTATAATTATCGAAAAATATTTAAGAAAAATCAAAATTGCATAGTAGTGCACCTCTTTTAAATAAATGTGGTGAAAAACTTTTTTCAAAACCCTTGGTTGGGAAAAAAATGTTTCGTTAAGTTTTGTTAAAAGCCAAAAATTACAAATTTATTTTAAAATATAATAGTATCTATCTGTGTTTATGACTGCATCAAAAATCTCTCTTTTATTAAGTTTCATTTAACAAATAAAGTTTCGTTAAGTTTTTGTAAAAAGCCAACAAAACGAAAAGTATTTTGTAAATTTTTTGGAGTACCACTTTGCATATAAATGTAAAAAACAAAATAAAGCAAAAATCGTTTAAAATGGCATTGATTCACGAAAAAGGTTTCGTTAAGTTTGTTAAAAGGTAAAAAAATGATTAAAATAATATATTTAAAGTTCGTATCAAATAATATCTATTCACACAGCAATGTTTCACTTTAAATTTAGAAGTTAGGTGTAAAGCAAGGTGTAAAGTTGTTGTTGGAGCATTAAAAATGCTATAACTTCAAGTTTTTCTTTAAACTGTATGTTAAAAAACATTTGCGCAAAAAATTTAATGCAAGCAAGTGTAATGTACTCGCTGACCAATTTTACCTAACAAACATTTTATAAATGGATTTAAAAGAATTCTTCAGCGTTACACACATATAAATAAAACTAAGAAAACAACTAAGAAAAGATTCACTAAATCTTAAATGTAGTTAAATGGAAGGAGGTATAAAAATGAAACGACTATAATAAAAAAGAGGAAAACAAGAATGAAACATTTCCACACCATTTATGTGGGGCGGGCAGAAAAAAAGTTGGCATTGCCAAATAAGTATGAACTCGTCGTTCTCCAGGCTTTCGCATTTGTTTCACATGTTTCAAGTTTTCTAAGATGTTTTATGTAAGTGTGTATGGGAGTTTCTCATGTGTGTTATGTTAACTTGGCCGATGCAACATTACAGTTTATACGTTCTAAAAAAAATTTACTTACAAATTTAGACATTTTAGAATAAGCATTTGAAACTGCATCAAACAAAAACACACTAATACTCACATCATCATCATCAGCTTCACCAACAAAAGCCATAAACGCAATTATGATTATTATCATTATCGTGATTGTGATTGTAATTTGATTATTCCAATTTATTTCAAACGAATGCATGCATACATGTGTGGTTTTAGTGCTTTATTTTCTCCATGGAGTTAGTTTAATCATTATTTGTGGCAACTATTTCAGAATATTTGTTTTTGTTCTTTTTTTGTGCTAAAACCAACAACAGCTGCATGAAATTCTAAATTGAAATTGGTTTTTTATATTCTTCTGAAAACTGCTTCAATTTATTATTAATTTTTCATCACTTTTTATGATTTGTTTAAGTTTATGTTTTAACTAATTGAGAAATTTAATTTTTTTGTTCTGAGTTTTTTCTTTCAATTTATTTTTATTTATAAATGATTAAATGGTTTTACCGTGTTTGCACGGTAGTTAGGTCTTCAAATATAGACTTTGAACAAAATTCCTAATGAGAAAGAGTACATGCTTAAATAATTCGAATTAATTTTAAAATTGAAAAATTTGTGTCAGTTTTTTGTATTTTTTTTTAACAACTAAGAACGCTATATTTGACAGTGTAAATTTTTTAACGACTGCCAATAGTATAGCACAGGTATTTACAAGTTCACAAGTAATACAAGGTGGCGCAAAATTAATCATCAAATTGAATAACATGTTTACTAAATAAAAAAATATTTTTTTTACTGCTAGAGAAATCTTTATGTGGACCTGAAAATATTTTTCTGTTGATTGGTAAATATGATTTAAGCCATGTTGCTGCCGCCAACGTTAATACTCATTTGTGCCCGTTTTCTCAAATTTTGAAAAACTTTCCTCAATTTTTCTACTGATAACTGTTCGCATTCCTATCGAATAGCCTCTTTTAGGACGGCGATTGTCTGGGGCTTGTTGGCAAACAGGCCGAGACTTCAAGTAGCCCCAAAGAAGGAAGTCTGGAATGGTATAATCGGACCATCTACGGAAATCTATGCAAAATTTACGTTGAGCTAACACCACCGACCGATTATTAGTTAAGAAAATCGACACAATTATTTCACACTCTTGTGGAGTATAGCGCTCCATTGTTTGTATGTTTTTTTTTTTCAGCAGCTCTCCAGTATACAAATGTATATGATTGGCTTAAATCGTCATTTGCCAAAGGTATTACATCCTACAAAACGGTGATTAATTTTGCTCCACCTTGAATGTAATAAAATAAAATGAATAACTATTTTTGTTAGTAAATTCGCATTATATGGGAAGTGGATAAAAAATGAGCATGTCAAACCTATATTGTGACCTTTTTTGTAGTTTAGGTTAAATGTAGAACCGCAGTCTCGTAATAATATAAAATCTTTGATTATAAAAAAAAAATAAGAGTGCTATATTTGGCCTTGCCGAATCTGAAAATACCATTCACTTTCATGTACATAGTTATAGTGACCAAATCATAGCTTCAACTAAATTTCAGTTTAAATTTTACACGCCATTATGCTTTATTTTATCCGACGCCATCTTTGATTTTAAATTTTTAGTTTACTCTATTCTATTAGACAAGCCCTTTAATTTGATAACCATATTGATGGGATTAAGAAAACAAATTATCCGCCATTTTATTTCAGACGACATCTTGGATTTAACACTTTTCAAAAGTTTGGTTTGTTCTAATAGTCAAGCCCTTTTATTTGGTACTTACAAAGCCGTCATTTCTGTATTTGATCCATATAGCCGATTTTTTATTTCCATAGTTAACTAACTGTATTCTTATTGTCAAGCCCTTTCATTTGATGCTAATATTAAGGGGATTCAAGCGGTTACATTTAAAATACTAGATTTGAGCCATACATTTTATTTTACGCCATTCTGTAGCGACGGCTATTATGTATTTTAAGTTTTTTTTAGTGTATTATATTCTGCTAATCAAGCTCTTTCATTTGGTGTACATAAGGACCCTCTACGTTGTCTGCAACGTAAAAAAAAATTAATCTTCGTTTGTAAACTTAATGAAAGACGCCGAAGTGTATTGATGCTTATATCTCAGTTAGTTTTAAAGCGATTTGTTAGTTTTTCTCAAGTATAACTTTCAAGGCTACAGGTTGTAATTTGATGTCGCTAGCATGTCCAAAATTATTTTAGAGCTTGAGAAACCATACACTTTTCCAAATAATTTGTATCTATAACTTTGCCAATTAACCAACAATGGAGGGAACCACGTGTAGACAGGCTCGTATGGTGCTCAGGAAGCCACTTGGCAGGGGTGCAGTGAAGATACTCGGTTTTAATCGTAGTATGATGAGCTGGATCACTGCGTTGATTACAGGACATGGTAACTTTAAATATCATCTGAAGAGGATGCGGATCGTGGATGATGATATTTGTAGAATGTGCCTGGAGGATGCCGAGCAGAAGCGCATGTAATATGCGAGTGTCCGGCGTTGGCAAGCGGAAGATTAAGGATCACAGGCAAGCACACATTGAGTGTGAGTGCGATGGGGGACCTTAGTCTGAGGGAGATGCTGGCGATTACAAAGCAATGTGCGATGAGGATTATCGACAATCACCAGTCGGCAGTCTGAAATCGTTTTCCTAGTCCAGAGCAAACGCCGGTTGTGGCGCGGGACTCAGTGATTGAGGGTATACTGATCGGTGGAGACGAAATCACTGAGGAGCGAAGGGAGTCGAAAACCGCTTTGTCCGAATAGTCATATCATAATCATATTTAAAAATAGTGAAAACGTGTCTATGAATTATGATATGACCGAAAATGTTATTTTTCCTATAAAAATATGGGGGGAAAACAGTCGCTTATATCTGTTCATTTTAATCGACTCCCGTATTCAGAAGCTTTTACAAAATAAATACTTTATTGGA
The DNA here is from genome assembly GCA_941918925.1 of Phyto melanocephala. Classification (NCBI taxonomy): domain Eukaryota; kingdom Metazoa; phylum Arthropoda; class Insecta; order Diptera; family Rhinophoridae; genus Phyto; species Phyto melanocephala. Next base: position 18,024,965 of record OW799233.1, on the reverse strand, counting down.
TCGGAAATAAATATTGTAAAAATTACAGATGAAATGATAAAGTTATATATTCCCTTGACACAACAGATATAGAGTACAAACATATATAAATAAGGAAATACATATTTTATAGAAGACGGGCGTTAAATAGGAGTACCAAATACATTTATTGGCCACAGACCACATTTACGAAATATTAGCATCGTATTTATCTGCATTTTTCTGTTCTATATAGTTCTAAGTTTTAAGTAGAACAAATGAACTACTTTGCTATGGGAGTTTTGATCTATTTATAACAGTCTTTGTAATTCATAAAGATTTCACATCATTTTTTATCTGGCATTTAGGGGCTCTATTCTTTTGGCGTCGACTTTACACATTATACCGAAAATTTTTGATCTTTAATATTTCAAGTCCTTCAATTTTTTGTCAATTACATGCTATGAGATCTTATTTCGATGCGTTGCAAACCAAACAACAAATCATTTTTTTAACCCAACTCTCTACAAAGTTGTTAACCAATTCTATTTGAATTAAAGACTAATCCAATTTTTAAATTTTTTTCTTTAATTTCAATTAAATTTGTTTAAAAGTTTATTTAAAGTTTAACACCTTAAAAGGTACTTTCTTTCAAGAAAATACCAAATTTTCTTCCTTGCTTTTAATAAAATACAGCCAATTAGTATTAAATTTTCTTTTGTTTTCTTTTAATTACAGAATCGTAACACAGAATTTCTTAGGCAACCTCCATTGCGTCATCATTAAGAAAAACATCTACGATGTGGAGTTTAAGACAAATAATAATAAAGAAGGCCAAACAACACACTACGAAAATTAAACAAACAACTACTACTACAACTACAACAACAACTGACCAAACAAAACTGCAATATAAATAGAATAAAACTACGAAAGATAAAAAATTTTGGTTTAAAAAAAAAATATGTAACAAATTGCTACAACAACTGCAACTGAACATTACTACGAGATCAAATCTTCATTAAAATGAAACTATAGTTTCAAAAAACGAATACATTATCCTCTTGAATTTGAAACTCAAAAATAAAATTCTAAATAAATATATTCTAAGATTTTATAATTCCAATTTTATTAAAAAAAACTCCAAAAATCGAAACGCTCGTGATCTTCTATAACTTTTAAAGCATTTACAACTTAAAACAAACATTCCCTGGGTAAAACACAAGTGCATTCAATACAAATCTTTTGCATTTCAAATGTGAAATCCTTAACACTTACAAAATAACAATTGATTATTTTAATCTTTCCCAACTTCAGCATCTTAGTACGTGTGTTTGTGTGTGTAAATGGTGCAATAAATACTGTTACACGTTTAACACTCCCTTTTCTTTATTTTTTTTTTATTTATTTTTTGTTTTTGTTCAAAATCCTTCCATTCAAAACGAAAACGGATCTCAATACGTCGTATCGAATTCAATTTGATTCCTTAAAAAAAAACCTAAAGAAGCTTTAAGCTCTTTAGCTTTTCATTTCCTGTTTTCTTTTTTTATTATTATTAATTTGCGATTTATTTGACGTGTTTGAAACGCACGTTTAATTCAACACATTGTTGTACAAAATGTCTATGATGGAAAGGAAAGTTGGCGGCGGTGGCGGTAGTGGTGGCGGTGGCGGAGGCGTTATTGCTGTTTCCGAATTGGCAATCAGAGAAGGTGATGACTTTCAAATACACCCATCAAATATGAAACATTCGTTGAGTACTCCCTCTGGAGTGGATGGCACACCGTCAACGCCACGTCATCGTGGTGGCAAAAAGATTACCGTGCGCATACAAATGCTGGATGATACAGTGACAATATTTCAAGTACAGGTGAGTTTTTGACTTTATTACTTGAACACTTTATGTATTTATGTAAGAATTAAGTAGATTATATGTAATGCAGTACCATTTTAAAACAATGGAAAAATGAGAGTCTGAAAGTTTAAATATAAAAACAAATGCTTTTAAAAAAAAGTCCTATGACTGTTTTGTACTACGAGTCCTAAATGACGTATTGTATAGAAAATCACGTCATGTAGCCGTGAGGTATCTTAGCAGATGGTTTAGTCTGATCTCCGATATCTTAGAGAGGTTACCCATATCCTAGCATTTCGTGTTTCTTGACAGCCAAGGCAGGATATCAGCAAAGAAGATGAAAAACCGATTCCTCCTTCTCCAAACCAAGACAGCTGCAACAACGCTCGATCAAGGGAAGACCGAGTTGATTTTAATTTTTGCCTTACATCCAGTGACCTGTTAATACCACCATCAAACACAAGTTGTTCTTCCGACCACAGCTCATAAGTTGTGAAGTGCGCCTGATAACAAAAGAGGGCCCCGTAAGGTTCTCATGTGTCCAGTCCACGCCATCTGTCTTCGGCTTTTCAAAGAAAGTGTCTACTGATCTTGCCTTTGATAGTTCAACTCCACAGCCTATCTTAAAATCGTTCATATAGATTCTATGTGTCGAAACTTCCTACAAGTTCAACCCTTTCCAATAAAAATACCCGTACGGTATTGCATCCTTGGAAATGCTTAATTGTTTGCATATGAAAGGACAATAAAATTAAAGAGAAAGTTTACAGAAAATTATCATCAAAAATGTAATGCAATCGCGTTAATTGTGTTATTTTATTTCTAAATTGTGAATGCACAAATTTCGTAACTACTGGGTGTGGTTTTGTTTACAAATTTATAATTTTTATTACTATTATTAATTTAGAGTTTTTATACCCTTCACACAGTGATAAAGGGTATATATAGGTTTGTCATTCCGTGTGAAATTTCTACAATTTTGATTTCCGACCCCATAAAGTATATATTTTCCGAAAGCTTATGAATAGGGGAGTCGATTAAGCCCTGTCAGTCTGTCCGTCTGACCGTCTGTCCGTGTGTATGTCCGTGTGTATGTTGAAATCAACTTTTTGAAGCCCCCCGACATAGGTTGGACCCGGGTAAAGTATTAAAATATCAGAAATATTCGGGAGTAGATCGGTATTGAAAATCAGAAACATCGGTACATAAACAACTGAGATATGAGCAAAAACCCACGACCACCTCGATTTTTTTTTTCACAAAAACAACATTACAACAACAACATACATACATACAAACGTGTATACTGGTTAGAGAAAACGTGGCATCGAATCCCCGCTGAGCCAAAAAAAAATTTTTTTTTAATTTTTTTTAATTTTTTTTAATTTTTTTTTATTTTTTTTTTTATTTTTTATTTAATATATTATTTATATTTTTATTATTATTTTTTTTTAAATTTTTTTTTTATTTATTTTTTTTGTTTTATATATATTACTAGAAAATCCCGGCGCGCATTCTAAATTTTAATCAAATATCAAGTGCAAAGCTAAAAACTATAACTTTTTCTTTATGAGCGTGGCACCTCCCACTTTTCTAATTACGAAACTGTATAGTAATGACAGCTCAATAAGTGTGCAAAGTTTCAGAAAAGTCCGCCCAGTGAAAGTATCTTAAAATTATAACTTTTTTAATGGGCCTAGCCCTGCCCACTTTTCTAATCACGAAATTATATAGTCATGACAGCTCAATATGTGTGCAAAGTTTCAGAAAAATCGGTCCAGTGCAAGTACCTCGAAATGATACCTTTTTTTATGGGCGTGGCCCTGCCCAATTTTCTAAATACGAAACTGTATAGTCATGATAACTCAATATGTGTGCAAAGTTTCAGAAAAATCGGTCCAGTGCAAGTACCTCAAAATGATACCTTTTTTTAATGGGCGTGGCACTGCCCACTTTTCTAATGACGAAAGTGTAAAGTCATGACAGCTCAGTATGTTTGCAAAGTTTCAATAAGTTCGGTCCAGTGCAAGTAGCTAAAACTGATAATTAATTTTTATGGGCGTGGCCCCGCCCACTTTTTTAATCACGAAATTATAAAGTCATGACAGCTTAATATGTGTGCAAAGTACCTCAAAATTTAAACTTTTTTAGGGGCGTGGCCCCGCCCACTTTTCTTATCATAAAATTTTTAAGTCATGACAGCTCGATATGTGTGCAAAGTTTCAGAAAAATCGGTCAAGTGCAAGTAGCTAAAACTGATAACTAATTTTTTATGGGCGTGGCCCCGCCTACTTTTTTTCACCCATAAACACTCCCTGGTATGTGTACAACAACTTACCAAAGTTTGAGCCCGATCGGTTTTACAGTTTCGGAGTCTATAGCTAACACACACACACACACACAGAGTTTCACTTTTATATATATAGATATACATAATTTTTTTTTTAATTTTTTTTTAAATTTTTTTTTTTTAAATTTATTTTTAAATTTTTTTTAAAATTTTTTTTTTTCTTTTTTGTTTTTTTAACATACATACGTGAATTTATAATTTTACAATGGGACGTTTTTATATATGTATGTTTTTATATGTATGTACGTATTTCATATGGGATGAATGGTGACACAAACCACTGTTATTGGATGACTACACGTTGTGAAGGGTATATAAGATTCGGCATGGCCGAATATAGCGCTCTTACTTGTTTTATTTTATTCTTGGCTTAAAAAACTTTTTATTAAAAGTTATGCTGGATTTTCGTAAAAGCGTTTGTAATTTTGTTTTTGCTAAATAAATCTTTATTTCAACAATACAATTTTATACTGTTACTGGAAATAAATTTTTTATACACATTATTGCCTCCTGCTAGAGTCAAGTACAGATTTTATAGTAAAAGTTACAAAAAGGTTTTTTTTATTATACAATACGTTTATTGTGTGGAGAATGAGTTGCTTTTTATTATTGAGATGGATGCAGTAAATGTGTTTGAATGTAGGTGAAAAATAGTGCAAAAGTAGTAAGTAGTACTTAAGTTAAACAAGGCATAAAATATGTGCGGGAGATTGCTGGATGTAAAAATATTTTTTTCTTCTTCAATTGCAACCACATTTGTTGACATAAAGTATTGAGAGGAAACAGAATGGCTACAAATGAAATAAAAGTTTAAAAAGCGGTAAATAACAAACATTTAAGTAGTAAAAACATTTTTTTTTTTGTAGATGCCTTTAAAGTAACGGGTGTTTTTTTTAGAGGAAGACATTTTTAAATTGAAATATAACAGAGAAAACCGTGATTTGTCCAATTGACTTAATTAATACATGGCGTAGCCTGGAGGAGAATCTTGCGGTTTTTTTTGGCAATACCGTTTCGATTAGTTTATCTGCAAAGACCCAGGACATATCCCCAAAGAAAATAATAAAATAGTTTCAAATCACATGAATGAGGTGGCCAGTTAGCAGGCTCGTTTCTTGAAATTATTCGTTCGCCAAAAGTTTTTCTCACAAAATTTATTGTATCACACTTTAAGTGACATGTCGCGTCATGCTATTGAAATCGAATGTCTGCAATACTCTCAATTAAGACACGAAAAAGTAAGTAAGTCTCTCTATACTCTATATCGCTCACGGTTGACTGCATGGTTCTGACCATCGTTATTTGTGAAGATATAGAAACTAATGTTTAAGCCGGCCCATAGCGCACCAAATACTTAGTTATTCTGGATGTAATGGGTTTCGACAATTTCTTAAAGATGATCATCGCTCCTAATGTGACAATTCCATTTTTATATTCATTTAAAAAAAGTGTGCTTTATACGATGCGTTTGCCGAATAAAACTATTTTCAAATAAATTTTGACATTTTCAAAAGTCTATTCCATTTTCAGTCTATTTATGATAAATTGGCAAACTAAACTAATCTAAAAACAGAGCTGTTAAATCAGCTGTAGTTGAAAACAGAAATGGGTAAGACTCATAACAAAAATTTGTATAAACCATCCCGTGCTAGTAAAGGTTTAACCTTTTTAACAGATGGGTTAATGTATTTTCGATTCACAAAAATTACTAGTATAATTGTTATAGAAGTTTATAAAACATTGTAGATCGAAACCATTACGGTAGTGTTAATATTAACATTTAAACAAGTGCACCTGGCACATCAGTAGTACAACAGAGTGTGTTGTGTATATCAAATTGAATTTGAAAATATGCTACAAAACACTAAGTAAAATAATAAATAAAGTACTGCATACGTTTTTTTATACCGTAAAACGTCAATCTATTGTGTTGAGAACCAATAAATTACTCTAAACTTCTAAACCGTAAATTCTCTGTGTTTTTTTTTTAGCAATAAAACAAATCCTGGTTTATTTTATTAAGTTTTACTGTTTCTGAAAAAAGTACTACATGTGTATGTATTTTGGTATAATTTCGGTACTTGGTATATGAAATAGTATTATTTGGGTACTTTAAAAAAAACATTTCTGTACTTAATAATTTGTTTAAGTGTACTCCCATAGTACTCCAAAATAAAAATCCTCTACACTTGTATTAATATTAAATGTCTGAGCCGATTTTTCTTCACTTTTTTGTTTGCTCGCTTCTTGTTATTGCCATTTTCATAATATTTAATATTGTGCGGTTGCCTGAAATGTGTGGTTTTAGCTGCAGACTTTTTCTCGGTCTTTCTCTTTGGTTTAAAACGAAACGCATCTTTTGCGGGGAAAAAACATAATTTTTGATATTTCTGTTATAGTAATTATTACAATGGCTGCAGCTATTTTTGCCATCATGTGGCTGTATTTTTGTGGCTGTCGGTTTGTCATAAAGTTCGAGTACATGAATACCAATATGTTTTATGTACTATAGCTGAGTGTATGGGGTGTTGAATGAAATAATACCTTGGCGCGACCTAAACGGTCAACGACCTTTTACAAGAAAAAATGTTTTACACCATTTTTTTGTAAAACGTGCGACTAGTGGTATTTATATATTTCGAACCCTTTTTTGCCATTATGTGTAAAAATAGTAAGTTGGTTTGTTTACTTTTATAAGTATAAACTACGGTAATTGTTGCCAAGTTTTTTTTTGTTTTTTTTTTTTTTTTGTTTTTGGCCAGCCTAAATGTTTTTATCATTGTTCCTTTCGGTTTACCCCAATATGTGTGTGTATGTGTCTCTTATATGGCTGCTGGCTTTATTTTTGCCATCCCCTATTCTTGTTTGCTACTAAAGGAATCTGCAGGTTTTGTTTAGCCAGTCCATTCATAGTGTTTCTGTTTTAATTTTTCGTACTTTTATTTAAGCCTCATTTTGAATTTTGACAGTTTTAACAGTATTTTTTCTTGTCTAATTTCTTCCCTAAAAAGAATGGTGTTTGGTGGCACTAAAGTATTGCTTAAATAATATCCGGTTTCATGAAAGTTTTAAAAAGGTCTTTGTTAAAAAATTAATGTTTATAAAAAAAAAATTATAAAAAAGATTACATACAAAAAGGCGCGTATTTTTACAATAATTAAATGTTGCACAACAATTAGATCTTCTAGCGCCGAAAAATTATTCAAAATTTACACTTTTTTGTTTGATGTGTAACACAACAATAGAATTATTCGAGACAATATCGGGATATTATAGAAATTACCAAAACTGAGCCACTTATTTAAGGGGTTAATATGTGTTTTGTAATGCGGAGCCCTTTTAATTCTAAAACATTTTAATACAGTTTTTAAGTAATGGAAAGCAGCTTAGTCGGAATCAAGGCGAATTCAATAAGGTGAACTCGTCGTATTTTGTTAGTGTAAAACAAAACGATATGTCAAAAATACACAAAAATTTGACAAATGGTCCATAGAAGTAAAAAGAAGTAGAAATTTTAAAAAACATAGATAATGTTTTGCTCATATATGTCAGAAGTGTAAAGAATAATGCAACAAGACTAAGCTACGTCGAGCGCGTTGAAGAGTTTAAAAAATAGATGATGTTGTTGAGTGTGTATTACCACCCAGAAAGAGATCCGAACAGCTGTAAGACGGCTTAAGATACATATATAAGCTGCAGGAGCCGCCGGAATAAGGGCTTTATAAAACCGTAAAGATGAGCTGATCAACTGGGCTTACTAATCTGAAAGGAAAAAAGCATGACCTAGAATTGAAACCTCAGCGTATTTTGTTCAATTTGTAAAAAATTAGACGACGAGGCTTTTTTCAGTACCGACGGAATGAGTCTTCCATTTACCGCATATAAGTTAGTGTTAACTATACTCTGTGTAAAAATAATTTTAATCCACCGTATTAGTATAGCTTCAGGATGAATAACTCGACACAAGATCAATACTCATCCCGTGATAAATCGAGGAAAAGGCGCATTAGAAGCAAATCATACATACCACCATTTCATCGATTATAAGGCCACATTCGACGCTTCTTTTGAAGAGAGTCTATTTGAAACCATGTCTGCGTATAAAATAACAGCAAAACTTATAAGACTTTGTAAAATGACACCACGTAACATGATATTCATAATTATAATACGAAGTGATCTCTTTGAAGTATTCGCAACTTAAAAACACATAACACAGGGAGACAGCTTATCATGTAATTGATGGAAAAAATTGTGGGAAAGGTTAATAAAAAGGGACTAAATATACACAAAGGTCACACTATGCGTTGGCGAGCGACATAAATAAATTGAGATTGAGTCGTGTAAAATGGGTAAATAATGACAAGACGAGGATAATGCTGGCAATTACAACAAAGGCACGGCGACGAAGGACAGGCGAAATGATTCCAACTGGCAAGTGCAAAATTGACGCAGGCGATGATTATGTTTACCTCGGATACTTTATGGACCAAAAGAACGATATCAGTTCTCAGATAAAAGGAAGGATAGTATTAGCAAGTCTTTGCTACTACGAGCTCGGTAAACAACTGAAGAACAGCGCCTTCTCTCGAAAGATAATAATTTCACTTTACAACCAACTTATGTGTGCTTCTATGATGCGAAAGCGGATGAAGCTTTTTGTAAAATCTAAGCACCCATATTCTGAATTCCAACATGAACAACTACCATGGAAAGTGCAGGCAGATAAAACCGGAACCGGAAGAGAAAGAAGCTACGAAAATTCTTTGTAAAAGATTCAAGTACTTGAATAAGATAGTAAATTAAGCGAAATAGTTATGTCTCAAGTCACATTGTAAATCAACTGTTCATTTGTTTACTTTGTTTGACAATTTGCCCAATTAACAAAAACCGTGCGAATTGACTTAAAGATGGTGAAAAAAGTCAGCTGATTATTTTTCCCGTTAATAGTGCGTTCTGTTTTGGGTTTTGTTCATTTAAAGAAAAACCGTACATATACTGCAAACTTTTTTTTGGTTTTCGAGAGGTTTGAGGTAATACAATGCCGACAAAGTTTGATTCTACTGAAGTTAAATTAGTGTATTTGCGCTGTGTTGGTAACGAAGTTGGTAGTACTTCTTCGTTGGTTTTTAAAAACGGTCCATTAAGCTTTTCTTCCAAAAAAGTTGAAGATGATATTGCCAAGGCCACCTCTAACTGGAAAGGCTTTCAAATTATAGTATGCGTGACCATCCAAAACAGACAAGCAACCATATCTGCTCTTCCTTCAACAGTCTCTTTGATCAATAAGGCAATTAAAGAACCACTAGGCGATAGAAAGATGCAAAAAAAAAAATTATAAGACTGTGTAACACTACCTTTGATGATATCCTCTCTATTGCTCGCATAAAGAACCCAGATTCATGGCTCGTACATTATATGGGACCTGCAAAGAAATTGTGTTTGTACTATCGATGGTCGTCCCCCACATGATATCGGTAATGAAAACAGTGATTATTCCTTCGAAGGTTTTTACAAAATTAAAAAGAAGCTTTGTATAAAAAAACACTAAATCTGGCGACCCTAGTCAAGACAAACAGCTTTTGAAGCCAGCTTAAATAAGGAAGTGAGGGCAACTAAGTGTTAAGGGTCATGCCACAGCTCTTTTTAAGCATGTAAGTATGTGCTGTTGTTTTCAACAATCGTTTCCAAAATGTTTAAGGGTAGCAACTTTTTTGGCTGAACCTGATATCTTCACTTATGCACAAGCTTCTAAAAGTCTAACTTCTTCTTGATTGTTAATAAAAGTTGGAACAAAATCCAATAAGAAATTAAGTATAAAGTCGCTTATCTTACAATCGGTTCCTTACACTTTAATTTAGCCCATAAATTATTTCCGCTAACAATATTTTAAAAGTCCAACTTCTTGTATGGTTCCCTAAGTTTGAAATAAATTTAAGCAAAATTATTTCATCAACATACAACTCTGCTAGTTATTTAAAAAAAAAAATTTTTTAAGTAATAATGTGAAAAAAATAGTTGTTGGAAAAAGAAGCGATTGCTCTACTGGTATGCAACACCCAAAAATTATCGAAGGCATTACAAAAACAGTACATGAATAAAAGAAATTCATTTTATTCTGCTGAAGCTCCATCCCATTTAATGTGATCAAAATAGTTGGCCACAAGCCAAAGAAATGTTTTATGCAGGCAGGCATTCATTTCAGCTCATTCTGCAGTTGTTGTTGGTTGTTTTTCCTGCATTATTTAATGAATCTTCTTTTTTTCTATTGTGGCTGCTCCTTTATTCTGTCTAAAACTATTCTAAGGATACGTTTTTTCCGGCTTTGCTATACTTGGGCTTTTACAAAATTTTGGTGCTTTTTCTTGACATTTTTGTTTTTTTTACATTTTTGGTAACATTTTTCAATTACTCACTCCCTCTAGAGCAGTGACTATAGCTCAATTCTTATTTGGAGCATACTTTTATGTTTTTTTTTTTTTACTTTTAACTTGTAAAGTTTATGTACCTTAATGTCTTTGTTGTTTTATTTTTGTTTTTTGGGTATCAACGTATGAATGTATGTATGTGCATATATATTTGCAGACTTCATATTTACTTAAAAATTTTGAGCAACTGCATGGTCTTTTTATTTTTGTCTTGCAACTTTCCACATAATTAAAAAGTATAAAAAGTAGACTTTTTTAGTTTGTGATTTATGGTCATACAGATAAAAAAATTTATTTGTAAATTGTACAGGTCTGTTCATTTTCATTTAGTGGGAAATTTTAGGGGAAATTGAAAAAAATCATATATATTTTCAAATTATTAATTTGTTGTTAGATCAAGGTTTTTTAATAGGAAGACAGAAAAAGATACGAAAATATTTTCGTTTTTAACAAAATAAGTCTGCAGCAATATTTTGGTCACTGATCTGGAATATAAAGACCTTAACTTGATTGCAATTTAAATTTCAAATGAACATTTTCTTCAACAGCTCTGTTCATGATCAACCAAAATTTTGACGTAGCGTAGTTTTCCATACAAATTTTTATCTTAAATTCGTCACAAAATTCAGTTGCATATATCCTTATGCTCCGTGACAAGTTGCAGATAGATACAAAGTGAACTTGTCTTCACATTCTCCAATGGACTCCAATTACTCTTCCATACTCACCTTTAAGTATACAGATTTATACAAATTAATTTAAAACCACTTATTGGGTTCAATAAGCGGCATCCGTCTGTCTGTCTGTCTCAAAATTTAATCAGAAATTGCTTTAAATATTTTTTTTTTAATTTTTAATAATTCAAAAATATTTGAAAATCTTTCATGAAAACTTCTTAAGGTATGAATATGTCTTGAGTATTATTTAATTCAAGGTTTAATTTAATTTAAATAGTATTCGCCGAAGTTTTAGACTCGAAATACTAATGCAATAACTTCCCCATTACTGCAGATACATTAAATAAAAAAAGCAGACAATTTTTTTTTTGTAATAAGGGCCATTATTACAACTTGCCCTTAGTTAAAGGGAGGATTTTTTGTACCCGATAAATAGCTTAGCATTATTACAACTTCCATTTTTAATTGTAATTTTTGTTAACAATAAAAATATTTAATGCAAGGCCATTTATCGGTCCAACAAAATCATGCATTTAACTAACGGCAAGTTGTAATAATGGCCCTAAGACATTAATTTGTTACTACCCTGTGCCTGCGACTTCGTCTTTGTAGTTACCGGCACGAAATGTAGTCTCTTTATGTAATAATTCAGGTTGTTTTTTGTTTGTTTGAGAGAAAATATCATAACATTTAAGCATACATAATTATTGAACAGAGTGTCGCCCGGGAAGGTATACTACGTTGTTTGTTTATAATTTTTGGTTAAATTATATTATTGGCAATTATGTATGGACTACAATATATGATAAATGTCCGCCTCTGTTTGCCTCACAAATGCGAGTCCTTTTGAGCACATTTTTCATAACATTCTCACACATTTCACGCGGTTTTTCATTAATTTCATCCCGAATATTTTGTTTGAGTTACTCCAGCGTTTCCGGTTTGTTTGCATAAACCTTGCTTTTCAGATATCCCCACAAAAAGAAGTCCGGAGCAGTCGAACCAGGCGACCGTGGAGGCCAATCAACATCACCATTCAATGAAATAACTTGTTGTGGAAAGAGGTCTCACAGTAATTCCATTGTAATCCTGGCCACATGTTAGTCAAGCCAAAATCATGTAGTTGTGGCGTTAAAAAGTTTTTAATTATAGCACGCTATCGCTTTCTATTGATAGTTACCGTTATGCCGTTTTCAGTTTCAAAGTAGTAAGGTCCAATGATTTCTGCTGACTAAATTGCACACCAGGCTGTCACTTTTAATGAATGCAAAGGTGACTGATGAATAATTTGAGGGTTTTCTGTCGCCCAGAACCGACTATTCTGTTAATTCACATATCCATTCAAATGTATATTCAAATGTGCCTCGTCACTCATTATGATTTTTTCATGAAAATCGGGGGTTAGGCGAGCTGTAACATCCTATTGGCATATATACGGCGGCCTAAATGGTCTTCTGGAAGAAGCTCTTGTGTCAACTGAATCTTAAATGGAAACAAATGCAAATTTTTGTGCAAAATTGTGGCCATAATTGTTCTTTGAAGACCAAGCAAGGCGTCGAATTGAGATTAATGGATTGTTTTGAACACTTTCTTGAACAGCAGTAATGTTTTCAGCCGATATTGCAGTACTTTGTGGTCCATGCTTGGGCCTATCAGCTACAGTCACTCTTTCTTCGAAATCATACACTACACGATTTATAGTGCGTCTTGTTAGCACGATGCTTCTCCCAAAATTTTCACATAACTTTCTCATCGTCACAGTAATCGATACTTGATTTTGATAAAATGTTTTAACTATTAAAACACGTTGGTTTACCGAATATTCTTCCATAATAAATTTGGCACGTCTCTACTTCACGACTGCCAAATATGAACTGTCTAATGTTTACCAAAATGGCGGCAAAACAAGTAGTATACATTCCCGGCAGACACCCTGTATTAGTAGGATAGAATTTAATGCAAGTATTTATGATAAGAGACGACGTTCGATGATTTAATTTGTTTTATATTTTTATTTAAACAACTGACTAACTTAATACAAAAAATATTTTTTATTGCATATTTCCGAGAATTTGCTTGGTTATCGTGATAAATGGTAGCCTATGTGTTAATATAGGCTGTTGTCTATCTGTACGCCAAATTTCATTTAGTTCCGTTCAGCCGTTTTTGCGTGATTGTGTAACAAACATACAAACATTCACATTTATTATATTGGTAGGATTAGTAGGATTATTGCGATAATATTTTGATATAAAAATCTTTCCTCTTTTAGTAGCCACAACTGCACAAACAACTGCCAAAATGAATATTCTCCTTAATAAATTTAACTTCAGTTGTTTGCAAACACCAATACAATTGTTTACTTAATCCCACAAGCTTAAAGCTTTTCATAACCATTTTACAATTACTATTAAATCCTCTTGACAATTTAAAGCCCCTGAGATTTGTTAAAGCAGCAACAAAAACATTAATGCTGGTACTTACAGCAATTGAAAAAGAATAAAAAAGTATAAGAAAACTTTATCTAATGGAGCTTAACAAAAGAAACAAGCAAGATGACAATGTCTTGGATAAATTACATATGACCTGCATGATGCATACAACAAAGTTGCAATTGAGCACACACACACACACACACAAAAAAACACATTTATATAAAATGACTATCATTCAGTCATAACTAAATAGGAAAAGAACTCAAACCACCAATTAAGTTGGTGATAATTGTTGGCTTTTGTATAGAAGAAACTTGTATTTCCTTCTAGTTCAATTTTAAATTAGTTTTGTAGTCTGTCCGTCTGTACTGCCACAATAGTTAGTAGAAAACCACAAACATATAAATGAAACGATAAATCAAATAAATGAATGATAAAAAAAAGTTTTATTCTTCCTGGTTAAGTGCGGGTGAATGTGTAACTCTACACTGTTTCACTGTACCGAGTTTTGTGGGCAAAATAGAATTACAAAGTTTTTGGAAATAATAAATAGTTTATAATCCAATTAGCTTTTGTTGTATCTCTCTGTTCCACTTTATCTCTGTAATATGGCAATACTACAACAAAAAAAAAAACGATCCATTCGTAGCACAGCTATAAACACACACACCCATGTGCAAGTTATAGCACTTTTGTTTGAACATTTTGCTACTCACACTTAAAACAGCATTTGCAGATGGTAGTTTTTATACGAGGGCTGGCAAAGAACAACTTTAGAAGATATTAATAAAATTAAAGAATGATTAATTAAAAAATAAATACAAATTATATTTCATTTTAACTGTCTGGAGTAGCGAAGTGCATTGGCAGTTGTAGTAAAAAAAAACAGAGTCTGGAAGAAATCAAACCTACAACTTCTAAACTTACCACCTGGCACGCTTTTATCAAATTCGGCATAGCGACTACAAATTCAACTGTTTAGAATTGAATTTTTGTTTTACTCTCAAAATGTCCGCGATTGAATAGCAATGCAAAGAGATTTAAGAGTTGCTATCACATACAGACAAAACCACAACTTGGTTTCCTTTATAGGCAGATGAAGTCATCGGTCAATATTTCGTGAAGAAGAAAGATGGTTCCAATAAATCGATGAATGCTGGCAGTTATCGCTGCGTATCTACTGATTGGAATTAAAACCCGTGATTTTAACTTTTGACGGCATTTGATTCCATTGCGGCAGCTACTTGCTTAATAATGTGTAAAAGCATGACTTAACTGAGTGCAAAGGCATGTTATTTTGGTGTTATAACATCTCGGGAATCGATATTCTAGCAATACCTCTCGCTATATGGAGCTTAACAAGTGGCATAGCTCAGCTTTAGTTTGTCCACGATCCTATCTGATACCATGGGAACCAGTAGACCATAAGACTTATCATCGTACCGTCTCTTAGAAATAATTAAAACCTGATGTTCATCTTTCTAAAGGACTTCAAACAACCATTAACGTCTCTCTGAGTTCTTTTGGCCTTTAACGGACTTGCTTATTCGAACACTAAATCCTTAGAATAAATATTTTTACGTGTAGTTATAGACTACATTTAAATTAAATATTTTAAAAAGGTCGTGAAAGCTTTTATTTTTACTACCCAGCAGAGAAACATGACAAAAAAGTGATTTTGCAGGGGTTCAACTGATGACGAAGTGATTAATTTTAGCTGAAAATAATAATGATTTTAACATTAGCGTGTCACTGGAGATCATGTGTTTAAATAAATATATTAATGAACTGCCTTCGTTCTATTAAGTGCATACAACTCGTGCATATACATGAATTGTTAAAGACATTTTGCATGATTTTGCATTCATTTAGAAGCACTTCATTTGTAGAAATTTTTTTTCGCATTTTGGGAGTCATTTAATTAACCATTCTTCACTATTGATAAAGAAGTACTGAAAATATAATGTAATGTAATACTTCTTTATTTTTAACCAGTTAGCAGAAAAAAACTATCAATTACTTTCTTTGATAAATTTATCAAAAATTTTACAAAAAAATTAAAAAAAATTTCACTTTTTTATATTAAAAAATTATTTAAAAATTGTTAGTTAATTAAGAATTTAGAAAAAAAAATTATTTTTTTAACCAAATCAAAATTTTTGTGGAATTTGTGTGTAAATTACAAAATCTTTGAAAATTTCGCCTATACCGAATTTAGCGAAATCTTTTTAAATAAATTTTACTAATCACATTGCATTAACTTTTAAAGACCTTTTAACAGCTCTCACGTACTTTTAAACAGTTGCATTTCATACAAAACATTAAGCATTTATCCGCAAAAGTACAAAAATGGATAATTTTTTATTTCGGTTGAAAGGGAAGGAAAGGGATACGACTATAAAAAAAACAACACTTTTTCACTACAATAGTAGCTGCAGTTACTGCTCATGCTTTCGGGGCCTCTGCCGATGCGGAAAATACAATCACATAAAAAATCTCATTCATCACAGGTGGCACTAACAACAAGAGCAAAACCAAAAAAATTTATTCTAACTTTAACAATACGATTTTTATAGTTTTTATACTGCATACTTTTAAAAAGGATTTTTTATTCCTTTTTTTCTCGCCTGATGGCTTCCTCCTCTTGCAATCTTGTTTGCTATTGTTGTATGTGGTATGAGACACCCGAAGGAGTTAAATGATAACAAAACTATACTAAAAAATGCCACAACAACAAGAAAACAATACGAAGATTCATAAGAATATGCAAGAGGTAAGGTGGGAAATATTACAGCAAAAAGCAAAAGCTACAAGTGACATTATACTTCAAAAATACACGTACATATTTTATAGATATTTGTGTATGAAATGATTGCTGTGTGTACGTAGATAGTTTTATAAGTCGCTCTTGACAGATAACTTTCTTCAGTTACAAGAACAGAACTGATTTTTTTAATTTTTAAAAAATATTTACATTTTTTTAGTTAATTTCTAATTTAAAAAAAATATTATTTTTCTTAATTCAAAATTTAGCTGGTGCAATTCCAACGTTAATTATTACTCTAAAAAAATAGTGTATGCAGTTTTAGTCGTTTTTTAAGCGTTAAAATGATTTATTAGAATAAGCCGTACATGGTATTATAGATTTTATAAAGGGTCCGCCATGTAATGTTTTTTTTTAACTAGTGCTTATTTCGTGAATGGTAACACTTAGCTCATGTCTGATTTTACAGATATTTAGTTTTATCCTTCCGCTGAACGAATATGGTTGTATAAACGCTGGAATAACGCAGGGAAATATTGCGACTTTCTTTGGCCGATTTTGCCAAAAAAAAAAATCTTTTCAGATGAAGCTCATTTTGATCTTGGCGGGTATGTAAACAAGCAAAATTGTAGCATTTGGGACACAGAAAACCCGCACCCATACATTTAAAAGACGATACACCCAAAACGAGTCACTGTTTGGTGCGCTGCGGAGGCATAATTGGGTCACTTTTCTTCGAAAATGAGCAAGGAGTGGCCGTAGTCAGTGGCAATCTTTATCGGGCCATGTTAAACGAATTTTTGTTCACAAAAATTGAAGAGGAGGATATTGGCAACATTTGGTTTCAACAGGATGGCGCTAAGTGCCACACAGCCGAAGCTACATTTTTTTATAGCATTTTCAAAAAAAAAAAGTTATTTGGCGGACCCTTTATAAACAGACCGTCAAAACTTTTTGTAAGAAATAAATTTAATATTGGCTGCCCCAGTGGACTAGTGTAGTGTGCTGGTCTGCTAGTCTAGGAGTTGCTGGTTCGATACCCGCCAGAGACTCTGAACTGGTCTGCTTCTCTTTCTCTTTTTTTCTATTTTATTCTATTTCTATTCTATGAAGGCATTACAAAGGGATCAATATGATGGACCCAAGTGAGCTGCACAACAGCTGTCTGTTCTACCTAACATAACCTAAATTTATTTAAATAAATAATAATTTGTTTAAAAATTATTTTAAATAATTTTTTTTTAATATTGTCTGCTGTCCAATATTTTTAACAGTGTTATAAGTGTCTAGGAGTAAAGTGCGTCTGCAAAAGCCAACCGAAAAAGAGCACGTCCCCTTAAAAAAGCATATTATTTTCTTTAGAAGAGCCTGAAAAAATATGGTAACATTGTTGTCTCTTAAAATTAGAGCATACGAAAATACTTACTGAAAATAAAACAGTCTCTACTAGCGATTAAATTCTGCGACGTATTTTAAATAGTAGTAAAAGAAAATTACGTTATGTCGAAATTCTGTTTGATCATTGAAATGAAACCACCTTGTTTTAAAAGGTAACAGAAGCAATTATAAAAACTTTAATGGGAGGGTTTCCGGTAAAAATGGATAAATTTATAAATATCCAGTATTGTGCCAATATTTATTTTTTTATTTTTATTTTTGAAAATTTTTATATCAAACGGTTTAAGTTTTATTTAACTAAATTAAAAGTATAATTTTATTTCGGCTCAATCGTCATAGAAAAATTCTCATAAATTCTTTAAATAAAATAATACTCTTGTTCGTTTTCTATTCTTTTGATAAATTCTCAATGTATCATCGCAACTTGTGTGCAGCCATTTGTCACCACTCTTGGTATTTATGCTGTTATTTAATAATTTTTATATCTCCAGGGCCTTCTCTGCAATACAGTTAAACTGCGTCTTTATTTTCCCAACTCCTTCTCTCTTTCCTCTTTTAGTTTTTTGCGTCAAACAAACAAGGAAACGAGTATTTTGTGCCACATACAATTTTTTCATTTAACCATAAACATTGGAAAATGTTGATAAATTAAAGTGAATATTAAATTGAAATTTAAGGTAAAATAAGCGAATAATAAAAAGATTTTTTTTCATAAGTTTTAAAATTAAACAAAGAGAAAACAGGGATTTAAAATTTGTTTACAGTTTTTTTCGTTATTCCAGTGTCCTTTTATACATATTTGAAAAATATACATCTTTTTTCGTTTTCTGATATTAAGTTTTTACAATTTTTTTCTATTTTTTCGTACAAAAGCCCTACCTTTAAATGTTTTTGTTAACAACAAAAGAAGATCTTGTTTTACATACATACTTTGAGCACAAAAATTAATAATAAAAAGTTTTAATTTTCATTTTTGTTTATCTTTTATTTTTTTTTTTTAATTTTAGTTCCATAGTGCAGTTAATGTGCTGATAAACAACTTGTCATCAATTTTTTACTCGCGTGTTTAGAATACATTTGTTTATAAATAAAAAATGTTTTTGAAGAAATTACTCAAGTAAATGTAAACAATCGATTTGTGTACATTCTTTTTTTTTCTCTATTTTTATTTCAACTTATTACCGTCACATCTGGTTTATTTTTTTTGGAAAACTTCAAATGAAATGTTTGCTTCTTTCCGCTACTTGCTGTTTGGTTATTGTTGTTGTTGCTATTTCCTCCCACAATCGAAAAATGCAATTTGTTTAGAGTTTGGTGTTTAGTTGGTGTTTAGCTTGTACAGGTTTGACAGTGTGCAGTATTTGAATAAGACTGCATTTGAAAATTTACATCCAATTAGTTTGAAGGCATTTTATATTTAAGTCATGAAGGTACGTGCTGCGTAATAACTGAACATTGCTTATCCCTAATGTTAATTTATTTAACATGGATAATTTAATTTTTCTATATTAATTTAATTTAATTAATTTTTTATTTAATAGAGAAAAAGTCTTAAGTCAAAATTTGTAGTTTGTGTTTTATACCAAACAAAACAAGCAAATTTCTGATTTATTGCCTAAAGAGCAAATGGTTACGATTGAAAGCAGTTATGCTTGACTTAAGTTGTTGATGCCAATGAAAAAAGAGAGAAGGTTGAGTGAAACCTAATAAGAAATTCAAACTGCAATTTTTTTAACTTTATGCCCAAAATTAAATTAATCTTTAATCATTGCACAACCGAGAAGTTTCATTTTTTTTTTTACAAAAAGTACTATAATTTGTCCACTCTACCAAATACCATAGGATTAAAATTAAAGAAATTAAAAATGTTCACCCCTTCGAATCCATGTTTAAACTGAAGTATTGAACTGCACGTGTGTGTACATCTCAGTTCACAGTTAAGTCTGTCAGTTATAACCGAACAGTTGAAACTGACAGTTAAAACTGAACGTGAGTGGCCGGCTTTAGATAAACGTTTAAACTCTCTAAATACTATATTAGGTAAGGTAAGGTTGAAAAAGAGGGGCACTAAAAGCCCAAACCAATTAGTAATATACACGTATGCCCAATTGGCATGTTGTTCACTCTATGTGGAAACGAAATTTTCCTAATAAAAACCATAATCCTATTTTCTCCATAAAAATTGACTAGTTCAAGTACCTAGTCCCCCAATGTAACTCCTTATGGATATCCAGTTCGAGTTTCTTAGGTAATCTAAGTTCGAAATAGTATTCATATCAACATTTTTGCGTCTTATACTCCCAAACTCTGGAAAATGACAAAGGTAGTGTTCCAAAGTCTTGTCCTCTTCCTCTCATGCGAGTTAGATGAGTTCTCAATTCTGTGTGACCTGTTATTACACTAGTTAGTCTCCTAAGTGTTGGTCTATTCAGTTTCAGAATTTCTTTCGATTTCTCAAGATTGGGGTTACCTCATAGTATGTTCGTCACTTTCCAGACCTTAGTGTTTTGCCATTATCTGACATGTTCCACCATCGTCCAAACTTTATTCATATTCGACTCGTTGAAAGGGTTAAGCATTTCCAAAGTAACAAGCACTTAAAAATGTTCCCATTTTGTATAATTTGTCGGCCTTCTCGAGTAAGCCTTTATGGGCTGTATCCACATTATCTCTAGACTTTTACAATTCGGGTGCAAGTTTATTTCGCTCTTGCATTTAATTACTATATTACGAGTTTATTTGCTTGAAATATTTAAAAAGTACCATTTGATATGATGATCAAAACATTCCCTTTTTAAAATAACTATTTTTTTTAAGTTATAATTACCACTGATGTAGTAAGAGCTGAGCGAATATACTGACCCACAAACAAAAAAAAAATCGAATTTTGTAAGCAATGCAGACTTTATTTCCTTACTGTATTGATTCCACGGAAGTACTTAAATTATTTGCATACGAAAGCACTACTAAGTGTATCTCGTGTACTGCTTGTTATTTCAGCAGTTAAAAAAAGGAGACTAATTTATGTCAATAGTAAATATTTTTTTTTAAATTTCTCCCTTACTTACTGCTACCTTCTTTTAGCAGTGCGTAAAGGAAAGGTAAGGTAAGAATAAGCTGTGCGTGCTAGGAATTAAAGTAGCGCTTATTAATTGCAAAAAAGAGACCTACGTAGTGGAATATTGCACTTAAAAATCATGCCTTCTAAAAATGCTCTTGTAAGCAGGTAAGCACATAGAGGACGATTCAAGTAGCGGTTTTTGGAAATGAAATTTTTTGGTGGATAGGCAGTAGCATGCTTTGAAAAGTAGCAAATTATTTTTTATTAATTACTAACTTTTAACAATTCCTGCTGGTTTTTCTAATAGCACTTTGTGAAGAATTTTTTTAACAATTCATTAACTGACCCAAGTTCTGTCTAGTTTGGTACCTTATTTATCCCCCTTGTTGTAAAAGTAATTTCACACCAATAATTTTCTTATAAAAAGTTCTAGCAGAAAATCTTTATTTTTAGACAATGTTTTATTAATTTTTTTTACACAAAATTCTGTTTACATAATATGTTTTTGGAAATTTGCTGTTTGAAAAAAATTATTTTCTGTTCTCACTTTTTCGTTATTCTTGTACTGCACAGTATTTTTTCTGACAGGGTGTTGTATTAATTTGTTTATAACTCACAGGGAACATAAACATGTGAGAAAATGTAGTTTTAATATTTTTTAATGTAGTTGTAGTTGCTAAACATGTGTAAAATATGTATGTGGTAATTTAATCCTAAATAAACAAACAAGTTAATATGTACTATACACTAGATTGAAAGAGTTTAAAAACTAAGAAAAGAAAATAATAAGTTTTGTTTTGTTTTCTTAAATAATTATAGAACTTGATGATGATTTTCTATAATTAGAATAAACGGTTTCCTACATTTCCGACAAAATTTTTGTGTAATAAAAAAATTGTTTCCCTACAATTCCCAAAACAAAAAAGCGTGTTTTAATATTTATACAGTTTAAAAAGATTTTTTTTTCTAAGTTCGTTTAAACGATAAATTAATTTGTTTGCTATCAATTTAAAAAAAATATATGTGGAATTTTATATTTTAGGAAAATACTTTACACCAAATAAGAAACCTTTAAGGCTGTTATCAAATCAAATTGCTAAATTCCTTGTTTTAATCAAGGCACATTAATTCATCAGGTAGTCTTGTTTCGTCAGCTGAATATTTTTTTTCTTATTTTAAATTTCACTTATCAAAGTCTATAGATAAAAAACAATTTTTCCTCCTCTCTCATTGATTTCAAATGTCAAACCTAATACATATAAAAAAACATAAACAAAAAAATTATCTCCGAACTACAATTACCTGATGAATTAATGTGCCTTGTCTTGAGTCATAATCTTTGGGATTTATCTTTTATTCAAATTTAGTATTCCCTGTAGAACATAAAAACGAAATATTTAGCATTGTAATGCCAAGTTAGACCGCTTTTATATTGAACAACTTTTCTTGCTAAAAGTTGTATTTTGTGTGTAAGAGAAATAGAAACAAATAGAACCGGTGTTTGTTTTTTGTAGCTTTGAAGTTTAAACCTGAAGTTAGCTGCAGACATATTTAAATAACTTTTTGCAATAAAGAAAAATGTTTAATGTAAACATTAATAAGAAGAGTTATTTTGGCGTTTTTGAAATCCAATATTGACAGCATTTGGATTTAATGAAAACCCTTTTTACAAGTTTCTTTATCATAAAATTTAACACTTTGTTTACTTCTTGTTACATTTAAGGAGATATTACGTAAGCAAAACATCACATAATTTTTATACCCTTCACCTCTGGTGCACAAGGGTATATATAGCTTTGTCATTCCGTTTGTAATTTCTACAATTTTCATTTCCGACCCCATAAAGTATATATTTTCTGAAAGCTTATGAATAGAGGAGTCTATTAAGCCCTGACCGTCTGTCCGTCTGACCGTCTGACCGTCTGTCCGTGTGTTGGTTTAAATCAACTTTTAGAAGCAACTATATGTTCCTCAGACCTGTATATGGTATCAATCTCTTGGAAATATCCAGGAATAAATCGCTATTAAAATTCAGCACAATCGCCCCATAACTTTCTGAGATAAGAGCAAAAAACCACGACCACCTCGTTTTTTTACACAATTACAACAACAACATACATACATGCAAAAAACATGCCAAAAAAAAAATTACAAAAAAAAATATATTAAAAATAAACAAAAATAATAAAAAAAATTACAATAAAAAAAATTTAAAAAAAATTAAAAAAAAAAATTTTTTTAAATTTTTATGAACAAATTTTTTAAAAAAATTTAAAAAAAAATATAAAAAAATTTAAAAAAAAATATAAAAAAAATAATAAACTATAAATAATATCTTAAATAAAATAAGATAAAATTTTTTTGGCTTATTCGATGCCACATTTAGTCTAACCAGTATATACATACATACACTCAGAAAACAGATTCGTTGTGGCAATCGAATTTGTTGCCAATCGAATTCCTTCGGTTCCACGTACTATCTTTGAATTCGTTAATAGCAACTGAAATTTTCATTTCTTATTACCGTAGTTTTAGTAACCTTACGGTTGTTGTAGCAGATATTGATAGTTAATATTATAAATGTCTTTAAAATATACCATATTTGTATCAAATATATATGATTGATATAATCGAAAGAAAATATATAATTGGGGTTCCCAAAAGAATTATTAATTGTTTTAACCAACTAAATTAAATATATATCTTATTTTACCCAAAAATTGCAAATAATTGTTATTAATTTTTTATATTTTTATTTGAATAATATTTAAATATTTTAATTAATTAATATAACAACTTAAAATATAAACCAATACTTTAAATAATAAGTTTTAAAAATAAATATGTACATACATATGTAAAATTGTATGTAGTTAAAATTAATAATAATATAATGTATTGGAACATATATGTAAATGTATATATGCATAGCTAAAGCTAGTAATCCCATATGACAAGTTCTTTTTTTTAGCTAAGGTAACAATATGAGAGATAATAAATAATGGCTATTTATTCTGTACGCAAAGAAGTTATTATCAAAATACCAAGTTTCATGAAATTTTACACATAGAAAGTTATCATTATCATGGACAATGTGTTCTACTTAACCAAATGCTGGTTCGCAGTTTTCACAAAAGTCTAAACAAATAACTACAAAAAATTTTGAAATGTAAATTGTCGTATGTTATAATAAAGTAATGTTATTTCTTGCGCTGTTGAACTTAAGCTATAATTTTGTACACATTTTCTTTTTGTCTTTCCTGCAAACATCTATATTAAATTCTTTAAATAAAAGTAAAATTGTAAATTTGAATTGGATTTTGATATGCAATGACTTTAAAATGTTGACTCTGTTATTAGAATTTGATGCTGTTTTTTCAACATGGTGTTTGCTTTAAAATCTAGTCGAGTTTGTTTGGAAAAGTGGTCCAATTCCTTTTATTATGTTTGGGTAATGTATTAAAAAATTAATCTTTGGTTTTAAGCTAAGACCAAAAATTTCTAAATATAATTTATTATGGGTTGAATAACAGTATATATGTGTACTAAATGACATCCGTTTGGCAAATAAAATATTTGTAATATTATGTATAAAACAAGTAAGAACAAAGTTCTTTATTTTCTAAACCAATTCTTATTAAACAACTTAACCTACGGTCTACACCAGCCATCGATTTGTTTGAACAACGAACAATTTTTTGTGCGCACATGAATTTGCCTGGTGTGGACCGCTGTTGTCGATGTTTTGTTCTTGTTCAAACAGCGTTGTCAGAACATTTGTTCGAACAACGATGTCTGATATTAAAAGGCATTTTGAATATGAAAGAAAGAGACGACACATAAAAATACCAACAAAATACTCTTTATACGTTTTCTCCATATCAAAGAACATGAACAATTTTTTGACAGTTGCTCTGCCGACGTTTTGTTCTAGTCTAAACAAATCGATGGCTCGTCAAGACGTAGAGTAATGTTTTATATACATATGCTAACAACATAAAACCAAATAAGTTCTCTTAAATTGTTAAATGAAGTTGTTCGTGAAAATCTATGGTCACTCACAACTTTTAAAATTTAAGAACTCTATGAGAGCCAATATCCGAAGGAGTTTTTTCTTCAAAATTAAAACTTTCAGATTCGACATAAGTGTTGATTGACCATCTCCTTTTTAATTCGGTGCTTTATTTAAGTGTAATTAAGTGAACTTTGATTTAAGTATATGTTTTAAGTGACTGTTAATGTTAGAAAATATTCGGTTGCGGTTATTACTGCATCTAACTCTTGTGGCATTTTGATTATAATTTCTTAAATGTATAGAATACAAGTTATAACTTTTAAAATTTTTATTGCAACAAGTACACTTCTTCATTGCAAATTAAGATTTATACAATAAGTTTAGATAGATTACAGTTTGTAATACACAGCCCTAATAATAGTGTTATTCAAATCATGTTGTGTGCAAATTTTAAAAATGTATTTTTATATAAAACTCCAAACCATTTTCGTTTCTTGAGAATATTGTACATTTAATCCAATTTATATGAAAAAAGCAGCTTTTTAAAACATCCAGCGGACTTTCAAATATGTACTTTTATGAAACAGTGTAACAAATGCTTTGAGGTTGCCAAATGTTCCAATATATACTACCTTTGTCTGCAATTCAACAGGATATCTTTGGTATACATCTGCCTATTTTAAGGACTGAAATTAATGAAATTAATTAATTGTCAATGCTATAAAAACAAAATTTATATTAATGCAAAACTTACATCAAAATATAAAATAAATTTTTCTTGCACTTCAATTTTTGAAACTTTTAGAGATTTTTGACTTTTGGTTCTTAAAATTGTCCAAGAAAATAGGTACGGTAAAAACGCTCCAGCTTTTTTTGATTCTAGCAAATAATAACATTAATACAATAAATATTCACATACAACTACATATTTAGAACAGTAAAAAAGGCATTTCTATATAAGAAGTTGTTATGTAGAAAGCTAAATAATTACAAATACCTTCATTTTTATTTTCAGAACATTTTAAAAATTTTGAGCTGTTTTGTCGTGTAGTAAGGAAAGTTTATGAAAAATTATTTGATAAAAAATGTTCCAAGTTATATTAGAATAACTTGGATAAATTGATACGAGATCAGACGTTAACAATCGAAAAATGAAACTGTCATTTAATAAAATCGTATGTTGCTGTTGTTTTTTTTTAACATATTTTGCCTCTCCTGTAAACATATTGACCATTTGATTTCGTAGTCAAGACTTGAAGTTAAATTGGATTTACATAGCCTAAATTTATTAAGAAAAGTATATCAGTGTTTGCGTGTAATTATGTATGTACATATATGCTCTTCTTTGAAACAAACCAACATCAGAAGATTTTTACGATAATTGTTTTAAGATTCGTAAAGTTTTGTTGACGATTTTTTTTTATTTCAAAGGATCAGATGTTAAATTTTGATTTATTAATCCGCCAAATACAAAAATTCATAACGGTTTAATCTAAAATGGTCAAAGAGATCTTTTAGCACTATATCCAACTATTTTAAAAAATTAAACATTAATAAGAACATTTATATACTTACTAAATATATACATACATATGTATATCTTTTTCAAATACACTGTCAAATAAGCCTTTAATAAACCTAAAATATTTTTTATGAATACGGCCCCAAACCTTTAATATTTTGGAGTTTCTGAAAGACAAGACATTTATAAACATACATACATAGATACAAACATACATATAATTGGTAAATAATAAGGGGGGGTCCTAAACTTCGTAAATTACGGTATTATAATTTTTCGAATTTCCAAAAAGGTATGCAAATTTAACAATAATTAATAATATTTATTCCTTTTTAAAATTTTTGGGAAATACATACATATATCAACTATTAAAATTAGAATCAATTTTTGTGCTTGAAATGCAAAAAAAATATTTCTGATTGTTATAAGTTGAATTCAATACAAAAAACTTCTATAAATGTTGCACACAACAAAATATATTTTAAAATAATTACATTTGAATCGATAAAACATTTGGAGATTTTCTTCTGAGAAAACGTTTTCGACTTTTATTTCTGGTTTAATGACCTTAACACCTTTAATCAAAATTTCGTTTAAACTTATTAAAAGTGTTTCTAGTTTATTCTACAAAGCGATCTAAGAAATTTTGGCCTTATTAAATGTTATTTTTTAACGTTTTGGACAAAACCGTCTTGGCTTATAAACTGTACCACATAACAAAGACATGGTACATTATTCTGGAAACAGACAAAATTTTTTTAGGGTGAAAAAATATGCATGCCCATCATTGAAGCACTTGCAATGGAAATAGCTATCGAAAGTTACTTAAACCGACCACTAGAAACTACCCGCGAAAGTTATCAAAACATCTAATGCAACAGGATCAAGGAAGCCAGTAACTGGATCTTGTTATTGCATGCAGGAAACAAAAAAGAAGAAAAATATGAAAAGAATGCAGTATTTGCAAGAAACCGATGTGCCTGGAACACTCGTTTAAACGTTTAAAGTCGATAGTGAATACACGGGTACCCGGTTATGCATTACAGGGTTAAAATCGGACTGTAAACACTGAAGATAAAATGGAAAAATTTAAAGCAGCAAATCTGCAAATACATTTCCATGTATATTGGGAATTACTTAAATGAATTTGCATTCCAAGTACAAAAATAGTTTACATTAATGTCTTTGGTAGATTTCCGTAATACACATATATGTAGGTATGTACGCATATACATACATACTTAAGCCTTCAGGAATAAAATTATTCTATGGAGAATAAAGTTTACGTATTGATGTATGTACATACATTAAAATTGTAAAAATTAAGAATAAGTTCATGCCTTACCTTAACTGTTTAATTGTTAGATCTTTGTTATTCTTTTTTATAAAATACAATGGTTAGTATTTTTTCTTAAGTTTTTATATGTATTTACATATATTCACACATTTTTTTAAAATTTTTTTCACAAATAAAAAAGAATATTATTTTTGTGAATTTTTTTAAATGACAGGAAAATGAGTTGTATGAAAAAATATTTTTTATATTCGATGCTTATAACTAATAATTACTCCATACAACTTTTTTTCAGTTGCAAATTTTAAACAAAGTTTACCTAAAAATAGATTTTAACTTTAATCGAATTATAATCATACAAGCTACCAATAATTGGTTATAGTAACCGAAAACTTATTAGTATTTTGAAATACGTTGACAGAGATAATTTTTTTCATTGCACGTAACAATATTTAGTATTGTGCCCTAATACACGTAATTAAATTTGGTTGTGGTAGAAGCGATTTAAACACAAATGTTAGTAATGATACAATTCAGTTAGAAAAACAAATTTTAGTATTCTGAGTAACTAATTTCAATTACAGGTATGTTTTTGTGTTTATGATTATATAAAATCTTTTCCATGTAAGAACTTTTAATACTTGCACTTATATATTATGCCTGGCTAATATATTTTTATTGTTTTAACCATTTTCCAACCAATCCTTTTTCTGTGTGTATGTACGTATTTTATATGAGATGAATGGTGATACAAACAATTGTTATTGCATGACTACACGTTGTGAAGGGTATATAAGATTCGGTACGGCCGAATATAGCACTGTTACTTGTTTTAACTTCTGTTTACTTAATTTTTTATTTTTTTATTTATAAAACTACATAGAAATGTCTTTTCGAATGTCTACAAAGTTCCGATTTTTTTTATACAACTCCGCGTCTACTACGAATTATAAGATAAAAGCTATTACATCAAATAAAATCAACTTGTAGCCCATTTAGACTGATGCCAAATTAATTTCATGTTTTCAGTCAAAAATAAACTTTGACATTTGCCAAATATCCTCATTTTAATTATGTATGTATATGTATTGCTGAAATAAATTTAAAATTACAATAAACATCCCTGAGTTTACTTTTTTTCTAACCATGTAGATATTTGTGCCCTTAATTATGAAAGTGGTCTAAGCCATATATTTTTTGTTTCAAGAGATTTAATGTTTTGCGTTTAAAGAAAATTTAAAAAAAATATGTCTTTATTAAATTTCTTTAATTTCAGTTAATGAAAATAAATGTGAATTTTTATCTCATTAGGAAATTTTGTCTCTGGAGGATGAATTGACTTCTATCTTTTTTAAAATTAACTGAATGAACAAACCACAAAATATTACATTTATTTAAATAAAGTGAATATTTTGATGAATATTTATTAATTAAAAGTGAAAAGTAATCCATTATTATTATTATAAAGACGAGGTGGTATAGGATTTTCATCATATCTCAGTTGTTTAAAGAGTAATTTTTTTTTTTATTTTCAATACCGATCTGCTCCCAAATATTTCTGATATTTTGGTATCTACGGGTCTTGGATATGTCTGGGGGCTTCAAAAAGTTGATTTCAACATACACATGGACAGACGGACAATGCTTAATTGACTTCACTATTCATAAGCTTTCAGAAAATAATTACTTTATGGGGTCGGAAATTAAAATTGTAAAAAATTCAAAACTGAATGACAAACCTATTTATGTATATCTCTGTGGCTTGGAGCTAAAAGGGCCAATGTCACTTTTTTGCTCTTTTAAGTTAACCATTGCATTAGATTTGTTTTATTGCTCTATTTCATAATGGTAAAACAGCTAAAGCCATACTTTACCCAGAACAGCTTCATAAATAAAATGCTGGCCAATCTCACTATGAAAGCAACTATAAAAGTTAAAGTTCAGTTACAATTTTCTCAAAAGTAAATATTTTAACGTTGGCCCTTTTAGCTCCAAGCCACAGATATACCCACACACTCACTGTAAAGGATATAAAAAAAAAAAGAAAAAGAAACAAGGAAATAAAAAGTAACATTAAACAAACTCAGACATCCCGAATAATATTTTAAATCGGAAAGTAAGTGCTTGCATATATAAATACATAAGAAAAATAAAAAAACAAGAGCGCTGTGCCGAATCTTAAAAACCCTTCACACCGTTTGTACCATAACTGATAATTATATAGTGCTACTGTGACCAAACTTATTTAGAAAATCAATCATTTGTACTTTTAATTGACTTTTTTTACAAAAATTTTTTCGCCAATACCTTTGTCGGCAAATAACCTGACCCATTGCACTAACATCTTCTGTAAATAACACCAAGGGTATGTATTTCATATACAAGTAATAAACGTTAGGATAAGTTCCACTTACACATGTTAAGCCAGAAATGAGCCTCATCGCTAAAGATGATTTGACAATGAAAATCTGGTTAAACTTTCAGATGATCTTTAGTCTCTCTACCGAACATGCAACGCAATTCAAGGTCCGCTGATTTTTATTGCACCAGTGCACCAGTTAGGTCTAAAAAAATCACCCCATATTAAAAGCTACCCTATGACGCAAATGTTACGAAAATAAATTTGGCAAAATAAAAGCAAACGCTTAAATAACCATAATAAATCAAGAAATGGTTCGCGAAAGGAAGAAGGAGCAATGCATAGGTTTATTAGAAATATTGTTAGAAAACACACCTGGTACTCATATACTGTGTGCAGACGCGGATGCACATAACGTGTTTTTGGGGTCGAAGTTTTTATTAAAATATATGTTTTTTTTGTTTTATGGCTCCCAACAATATTACTTATCTAACGCAATGTTGTTAGTTTATTTTAATATCCTTTAACCCTACCCTGGCTGCGCACTTGACTGTGAGGAAATTAAAAAAAAAAACAAGTAAGAGCACTATATTCGGCTGTGCCGAATCTTTTATACCCACCACCAATTTTGTGTACATTTAAAGCACAATATGTAATATTTTGTTAATCGCTATGGAATAATCTCTTTATAATAAAATATGTATCACTTTAAAATTAAATTAAATTTTAAGGGCCCATGTTGAAGGTGTACTACACCTAGTCTTTAAATTTGTTTTCTGCATTTCACTTGACATTTCCCAATCTCAAACTTACTCAATTCGATCCGTGGAAAGATACGCAAATGAGCAACGCTTTAAAGTTATTCAGGTTTTTTATAAAAATGGGCGTTCATATCAAAATGCATTTTGTGCACTTCGTAATTTTTTTGGTCAACATAATCGTTCAAATTCGTCCACAATCGGGAGAATTGTAACAAATATTTAAATTTCTGCAAAACAGGTCTGTATAAAATGTTGGAAAATCTGTGAATGCCTTCTTAGTGCGTTGAATGGGAACCACTGCTGGTTTTTGCGATAGTGTGGAAAAGAGCAGTCAACCTCGACTCATCATCATGCCCAACAATTGAGTATCAACATTGTCATTGAAAATTTGGACCATCAGATAGAGGAGTGGTGCCAAGGATGGGGGGGCCATTTGGCCGATATTTTGTTAAATACATAATTGAACCATACAAATATTATAATTACAAAAAGAAATAATAATAATATCCTAAATAATTTGTGTTTTATTTAAATTCAACATCAAATTTAACCACCCATTATAACTTCGATATGCTACTAAAATGCTTTTGTAAGTGTAGTCTTTCAATGAAAGTGGGCATTATAGTAGGCGTGTCAATAAAGTTTCTGCTAATAAATACAACTTAGATATTTCAATATAGTCCTTTATTTTCCCAAAAACTTTGTCAATAGAGAAATTACATGAATTTTAGATAAACCGTTATATGGGAGGTAAGCGTTAAAGTGGGCGTCTCACCTAAACTTTTTGGCACAACAATTACATTGATTAGAAGGATATAAGTAGCAAATTTTATCATCATACCTCTAATTTTGGCGGTTTTATGAGCTTTTAAATTTCATTAACGGTAGATAACGGGAAAAGTGGGCGTTATAGTAGGCGTGTCAAAGTTATTTTTGTGAATGAGCACAACTTAGGTGTTTCAATATAGCTTTTTATTATTCCAAAATCTTTATTAATAGAGAAATTATATGAATTTTAGTTAAAACGTTATATGGGAGGTGGGCGTAAAAGTGGGCGTGGCACCTTAATTTTCTGGCACAAAAATGATATTGCCTAGTGGGATATACGTAACAAATTTTATCATCATACCTCTAATTTTGGCGGTTTTATGAGCTTTTAAATTTCATTAACGGTAGATAACGTGAAAAGTGGGCGTTATAGTAGGCGTGTCAAAGTTATTTTTGCGAATGAGTACAACTTAGATGTTTCAATATAGCTTTTTATTATTCCAAAATCTTTATTAATAGAGAAATTATATGAATTTTAAATAAAACGTTATATAGGAGGTGGGCGTGAAAGTAGGCGTGGCACCCTAATTTTCTGGCACAGTAATAATATTGCCTAGGGGGATATACGTAGCCAATTTTATAATCATACCTCTAATTTTGGCGATTTTATGAGCTTTTAAATTTCATTAACGGTAGATAACGTTAAAAGTGGGCGTTATAGTAGGCGTGTCAGAGTTATTTTTGCGAATGAGTACAACTTAGGTGTTTCAATATAGCCCTTTATTATTCCAAAATCTTAATTTATAGAGAATTTATATGAATTTTAGGTAAAACGTTATATGAAAGGTGGGCGTAAAAGTGGGCGTGGCACATTGATTTTCCGTTACAAAAAAGCGTCTTACCAAAAAGCAAAGTGTGCAAAATTTCAGAGTCGTACATTCAATTTTGTTGCTTTTATGACGTTTTTGTTTTTAAATATACCGAAAAATACACTGTGCGGTATAAATTTTCGTACATTTTGATCGATAACTTTTTTCCTAGTTCATAGATTTAAGCGATTTTCAGGGAAAAATATTCTTTTGACTCAATAAATATATTTTCGAAGTTTCATGACTCTACGTTTATGCGTCTGGGCACAATTCCATTTTATTCGATGTGCGAAGGACACGGTTTTTTCGACCTACTCTTGCTTTACGAGCTATAACTCTCTTCCTAATATTCCAATATAGCCCATTTTCAATACCAAAACCTTGTCTATAAGAAAGATTCTGGCAAAATTTGAGCCCCCTAGCTTTTTCGGTGCGACCTCTATCGTGCTTTCAACAGACGGACAGACGGACGGACATAGCTAGATCGTCATCAAATCAAACCCTGATTCAGAATATATATACTTTATGGGGTCTAAAATGGATATTTCGATGTGTTACAAACGGAATGACAAAATGAATATACCCCCACCATTTTTTTGGTGGCGGGTATAAAAATTTAAAACATTTTATATAATATTCATTTTATTGTTCAAGTTATTTTTTATTTTATTGTTTATTTTATTGTATATAAAGACTAAATTGAACAACACAAAAAATTCACAAGAGATTTAAAGAAACGATAAAATGGAAAAATCAAAGTTTATTGCTAAAAAATATACACAAGCACTTTAAATCCCAAAATGTTAAAATAAACAAATGCCGATGAACAGTAAATAATGATAAAATATTTACTTACAATTATTTAAACAATTGTTCAAGGAATTCAGTTGGTGTTGTTAATAAAACACAGAAAATTGTGTTGTACTTAAGTCAAACATTTATAAATTGTTCAGCAAATGTGGACAAAAAACAAAAAAAAAATTTTGTTTTTTAAATTTAAAAGAAATAATGCCAAATTGAGTTTTTTACTAAATTTTTCAAAAATCTTAGTAGAACGATCTAGTCTTTTTCTTTAAAAAAAAATCTTAAATTTGTGCACACATCACAGTTAAACAGCAGGTTAATAGCCATTATAACGTTGTCTTAAATTTTATTGTTTTTATACCCATCAACGAAGACATTTGTTACACATCGATATATTCATTCGTTTAAGACCCCACAAGGCATACATTACTTGAGTTCTTTAAGACGAGCTAACGATGTCTAACCTTCTCTATGTCTCTTGAAGGCACAATTGAGCTCGAACATGGAAACATACTGAAACTGTTTATCGAAATGCGAACGATATTTTCATTCTTACAAGTATGTTGAAAGCAACAACAAAAACTAAAAATATGTTTTTGTTTGTAAAGGGTGTTTTTTTAAGCCCGATAGAAATTGAAATTGTTAAAAATAACACAAAAAATTAAATTGTAATCAAAATTTTTTTTTTATTCGAAAGATCAATACGTGACATTAACATTTGAAAATGATTTCGGGCATATGGGCACCGCGGCTGTTCTTGACGAAGCGCATTCTGGACGTCCAATTTTGGGCCACTTTTTCGAGCACTGCTGGCCGTATGTCACGAATAACACGAACAATGCTGGGCTCCAAGGCGTCAATTGTTGCTGGTTTATCAGCATAAACCAGTGACTTCACGTAGCCCCACAGGAAATAATCGAGAGGTGTCAAATCGCACGACCTTGGAGGCCAATTGACAGGTCCATTTCTCGAAATCAACTTATCGCCAAATTTTGATTTCAATATGTCGATGGTTGCGTTCGCCGTATGGCACATAGTTGAAACCACATCTCCTCCGGATCAATGTCATCCATATTTTCAAACAAAAAATCATTGATCATGGTGCGGTAACGATCTCCATTGACCGTAACGCGAGCTCCGGCCTCATTTTTGAAGAAATAAGGTCCGATGATGCCACCAGCGTGAAAACCGCACCAAACGGTGCATTTTTCTGGATGTAATGGAGTCTGTAGGGTCTCTTGTGGATTGGTCTCGCTCCATATGCGGCAATTTTGCTTATTAACAAACCCGTTAAGCCAAAAATGCGCCTCATCGCTGAACACAATTTTGCGATAAAATTGGACGTCCAGAATGCGCTTCGTCAAGAACAGCCGCGGTGCCCATATGCCCGAAATCATTTTCAAATGTTAATGTCACGTATTGATCTTTCGAATAAAAAAAAATTTTGATTAGAATTTAATTTTTTGTGTTATTTTTTACAATTTCAAGTTCTATCGGGCTTAAAAAAACACCCTTTATTTGTAAGAATGAAATTTCGTTCGCATTTAGATCAACAGGCAGATAGATAGAGTGATAAAGTATTAACAAATCAAAAATGCTTGAGAAAATTAAATCAGTGCAAAATGAAAAAGATATGTTGTAATGCAAAAGCAGGTCTTGGAAATATTTTTAATTTTTTTTTATATGCGTGAATTGTAATCTAGAGGGTTAAAGTTGGTCAATCAAAAATGTCTAGAAATTATAATAATCGAAATTGGTGCAAAATGGAAAAGATTGTAATGCTGGAGCCACAGGTCTTTTTTTCTGAAGTTTTTTTTTTAATCCGTGAACTATGCAACTTCAAAAAAATATGTTCCTTTTGTCTATTTCAAATTACAAACTTTATAAAATCAATATAAACGTATTAACGATGTTTAAATTTCATAAATTTGGCTTTGTTGTCAATATTGCCACAATGCCAAAAATTAACAAGGTACGCCCATTTTAACGCCCTGCTCCCATTTAAAGATTAAATTAAAATGTTTATATTGTCATTATGAGCAAAGATTTTAGATGAATATAGGAAACTATGTATCAAAATGTATTAATATAAACTGAATTTATCAATAGAAATTGGTTTAAAAAGCCTCTAAGATGCCATCTTGCATGTAAAGTTTTTTAAATGTGTGTCGAATAAAAACTGTTCAATCTTCTGAATTGTGAAGATCGCTGTGTTGAATGTACATATGTATGTATGTTCTACAATGCTTAAGTCAAAAAATCTACACTAGGCACTTACGTTTAATAGATGCATTACAACCTTTAGAACTCATATCGTACGGAAATTGCGATTATTAACAAAGACATTCAATCCTAAAATTTACCTTGTCGCTTAAGATGATTTTAACTATTTCTTTTAAAGCTCACTCAACAAATAAACAGCGTTGTTTGTTGTCGTTGACTTTGAAATTCTGCGAAAATTAAATCTTGTACTACATAAAAATTTGGTGTCGTGTTTTTGTGTGCAGAATGAATGAATTGTTTATCTAATTGGTTGTCTAATAGTTGTACGCCACATATTAAACTTTGCAGAGCCCTTGAGCCTTCACAGAAAAATGTATCGCTAAAATATTTTTAAACAAACGTTTGAACTGATATTTAAATTTTAATCAGGCTTGAATTCATATTAACATTCTTTATTTTTACAAATAATTTTTAATTGTGATAAATGAAAGAATAAATCTGAAAAATTATATTTTTACCGACACTAGCCGAGTGGTTCAATTCAATTTCTATTAATATTTGATTGTTTCAAATAATTTTTTGTTTGATTATTTCCTTAGATCAACTCATGGGCTTAAAAAACAAATTACGATTTTTTTAGTTGTTAATGTGCGTTTTCATTGTCTGTTATTTTAATAAATAATTTTATAATTCTTATTTAGTTAGATACAAGAATTTGAAGAGGCTTTCTGGTTGTCTGGCGTGTCATACGATTATTTTCATCAATTAAATATTTCCCTTTGATTAAGTATTTCATTGAGATTCTAAATGAATTGTTTAATAGCAAGGCGAATTTAATTATCAGGTGGTGGTAATTCTACAACAAATACAACATTAAAAAAACAACATGGGTTTTTATACCCGCCACCAAAAAAATGGTGGGGGTATATTCATTTTGTCATTCCGTTTGTAACACATCGAAATATCCATTTTAGACCCCATAAAGTATATATATTCTGAATCGGGGTTTGATTTTATGACGATCTAGCTATGTCCGTCCGTCTGTCCGTCTGTTGAAAGCACGATAGAGGTCGCACCGAAAAAGCTAGGGGGCTCAAATTTTGCCAGAATCTTTCTTATAGACAAGGTTTGTTTGGTATTGAAAATGGGCTAAATCGGAATATTAGGAAGAGAGTTATAGCTCGAAAAGCAAGAGTAGGTCGAAAAAACCGTGTCCTTCAAACATCGAATAAAATGGAATTGTGTCCAAACGCCTTAACGTAGACTCATGAAACTTCGAATATATATTTCCTGGGTAAAGGCAATATTTTTCCCCGAAAATTGTCTAAATCTATGCATTAGGAGAGGAGTTATCGATCAAAATGTACGAAAATTTATACTGCACAGTGTATTTTTCGGTATATTTAAAAACAAAAACGTCATAAAAGCAACAAAATTGGATGTACGACTCTAAAATTTTGCACACTATGTTTTTTGCTGAGGCGCTTTCTTGTAACGGAAAATCAATGTGCCACGCCCACTTTTACGCCCACCTCCCATATAACGTTTTAACTAAAATTCATATAATTTCTCTATTAATAAAGATTTTGGAATAATAAAAGCCCTATATTGAAACACCTCAGTTGTACTCATTCACAAAAATAACTTTGACACGCCTACTATAACGCCCACTTTTCACGTTATCTACCGTTAATGAAATTTAAAAGCTCATTAAACCGCTCAAATTAGAGGTATGATGATAAATTTTGCTACGTCTATCCCCCTAGGCAATTTCATTACTATGCCAAAAAATTAAGGTGCCACGCCCACTTTTACGCCCACCTCCCATATAACGTTTTACCTAAAATTCATATAATTTCTCTATTAATAAAGATTTTGGAATAATAAAGGACTGTATTTAAACACCTAAGTTGTACTCATTAGCAAAAACAACTTTGACACGCCTACTATAACGCCCACTTTCACTTTTGAATTGTGTCCAGACGCATAAACGTAGAGTCATGAAACTTCGAATATATATTTATCGAGTCACAAAAATACTTTTCCCTGAAAATCGCTTAAATCTATGAATTAGGAAAAGAGTTATAGATAAAAATGTACGAAAATTAATACCGCACAGTGTATATTTCAAATTTAAAACGTAATAAAACGGACAAAACTATATGTACGATTCTAAAATTTTGCAAACATAGCTTTTTGGTCAAAGTCTTCGTTATAACGGAAAATAGATGTGCCACGCACACTTTTTTCCTTAAATTTTTATAAAAATATATTAGTCATATATATTAGCATTGATTCATCTTACACTGTGCCATTTATTGTACTGTAGCTAGATATAAGATAAAGATGATAAGATAGATGACTCTACTAGCAACTACTAGATGGCATGCTAACAACTTATGCTTATGTTCTCCTGAAGTTATGCTCTATTAAAAATGGGAAATTAGGAAAATTTTGACCTAAGTAAAAAAAATTATCTCTAAACATTATAAACAATTTATTTTCATGTACTAATGACTAACAAATTTTAAAATTA
Organism: Phyto melanocephala; assembly: GCA_941918925.1. Lineage (NCBI taxonomy): Eukaryota > Metazoa > Arthropoda > Insecta > Diptera > Rhinophoridae > Phyto > Phyto melanocephala. Next base: position 17,986,888 of record OW799233.1, on the reverse strand, counting down.
TACAAAACTTATTTCGTTTGAAAATCTTTTAAAAGCAAAATGTTATAGAAGTTTAAAAATCAAAATCTTACTAATAAATTTCCCGTTTTAGAAAAATGCAGAGAATGTATATTTTAAATCACCCTGTGGCCCTTAAAATTTAACCTTAAATTCACTTTCTTCCTCTTAAATTCATGTAAATTCTCTATGAATAAAGATTTTGGAATACTAAAGGACTATATTGAAATATCTAAGTTATGTTTATTAGTAGAAACTTTATTGACACGCGTATTTTAACGGCCACTTTCATTGAAAGACTAAATTTACGAAAACATTTTACTAGCATACTGAAGTTATAATGGGTGGTTTAATTTTAAGGGACTATGTTGATTTTGAATAAAATTATTATGAAATTATTATCATTTATTTTTATAATGATAATATTTGTATGCTTCAATTATGTATGGAACAAAATATCGGCCAAATGGCCCCCCAACCTAGGCGGCACATTTCATTTTCAATGACACTGTTGATGCTCGATTGTTGGGCACGATGATGAGTCGAGGTTGCTTGCTCTTTTGTCATGTTATCGTGAAAAACAGCAATGTTTCCCATTCAACGAACTAAGATGGCATTCACAGATGTTTTCACATTTCATACAGACCTGCTTTGCAGACATTTAAATATTTTTTACAATTCTCACGATTGTGGACGAATTCGAACGATTATGTTGACCAAAAGAATCACGAAGTGCACAAAATTCATTTTGATTTGAACGCCCATTTTTATAAAAATCTTTAATATTTAAAAGCGTTGCTCGATTGCGTATCTTTCCACGGTTCAAATTGAGTTAGTCTGAGATTGAGAAATGTCAAATGAAATACAAGAAAAAAGTTGAAGTTTAGATGTGGTTCACCTTAAACATGGGCCCTTAAAATTTAACCACCCTCTACAAAGAAAGTGATACATATTTTATTATAAAGAGATTATTCTATAGCGATTAACAAAATAATAAATATTGTGCTTTAAATGTACACAAAATTGGTGGTGGGTATAAAAGATTCGGCACAGCCGAATATAGTGCTCTTACTTGTTATTGTTGCTTTCGACTGTCGATGTGTCAAAAACTTCATGGTTTTTGTTTGTGTTTTTTTGCGCGGGAAAGAGTGATATGTAAACATTAATAATATTTGACAACTCAACCATCATTTATGCAAATAAAAAATTAGATCAGCTGCGTTGTCAACACCACCTGATAATGAATTCGCCTTGTTTAATAGCTTGTCATTGATTCATTCTTTCAAATTTTCGTCTGAATCAAACAAAGTTTTTTTGTATTATTCTTGAGCTAATATCTAAAAAATATTTGTGAATTTTTTCAAAAAACTTTTTATTTATTTCTGTTAACAATTTGTTTTAAACTCGGAAATTGTTTCAATAAACTTTGTATTTCTTTAATAATAATGTTAATAATTTGTTTAAAAGTTGGAAGTATTTTTTAATAAAAAATTTTAGAGATTCAAACAAAAAATTGTATTGATTTTTTTTTTGTTTAATTTATAAATATTTAGTTCTATATTTTTATTCGAACTTTTACTATATATTAAATTTTAATGTGAATCATTTTTTTCACAACGATAATGTATTACGAATATAAAAGAATGTGAACATGTTGAATAAGGAATTGTCATTTAATAGGTGAAGTAAAAATTCAATAAAATTTGAAAATTAATACTAAGATTCACTAATTCAAATTTTATTGAATTGTAACATAAATATGAATTTTCAATTACATAGTAGTATATCGATAAAGAGTGCTGATGATGAAATCGTAGCTGATTTCGAAAATGCATTCCACTCGGCTAGTATCGGAAATAATTTTAGAAAGAATATTTCTAAAAATGGTTACAATTTAATTGAATTTGAATTATAAAATTAAATAAGAGAATAAATGAACTTAAGCCAAAATAAAAATGATTCACATTGAAATTTAAAATATTTAGTTCTCTTAATTTCTTTATTAAATTAGAAATATAATTTTTTCTGTGTGCTATATAAGAATGTTTAGGTCTCCACAATCCAAGACTCGTTTTGATAATAAAGTTTTATCATTTTGACATACTAGTCAATTGTCAAAATTTCCATGGTAATTTGTCATCAAATTATTTATTTTATTATTAGAATATAATTACGTAAGTCCGAGTTTAGATTGGCGAACATTTGGAAGGGAAACAAAGTGAAGTTTAGGGTTAGTGAAAATGGACCGTTACACGATTAAACAACGTGTCTTCATTATTCAAAAATATTTCAAAAATAATGAAAGCTTGGCTTTTGTTGACCAAAAATAAATAAAATTCAAATAACAATAAATCAATGTTGCCGACAATATGATCGCCTGTGTCTAAACTGGATAATTCTTTGAATAAATTTGAATTATTTAATAATTTATTATTTTAAGAATTCAAAGAACTTGTTTATCATAAATTTGCAATCGTTAATTTTAATCTACCACAGAAGTATAAATATCTTTTAATTTACCAACCTTTCCATTTCTCTTTTTTTGTTTAAATCCCATATAAGAATCCCTTTATGGTGAAGAGAAAAAAACCTGACAAAATAACTCACTTGTCGTGTATTTGTGTGTTTTTCTGTACCTGCTACTTCGAATCCAAATAACCACAGTTCACATACACACTTAACCAGCACATAGTATGGAGATGGTAGTTATAATGTACGTGTTCAAAATTTGTAATAGATTAAAATAGATTTGAAATAAAATGTTTTAAAATATTAATAAAATGAAATACTGCAGCTAGCTGAATTTTAAGACAAATGAACGAACTTAAAATTTAGTCTGTCATTCACACACGATCGATTATTTACAATTAAGTTTGTGTTTTCATTTTTTTAAGTGGTTACATTGTTGCTTCTATAGATTGTGTAAAACCTAAAAAAATAACTTGATACATTTTATAAAACATATTCAGCTGTAAGTATCATATTTGTATGAGGTTATTGCAGGATGTTAAATGTTAAGAAAAATTAAAACAAAACGATCAGTATTTTTGTTTAATATTTATAGATGAGGTTTTTAAAAATTTAGAAATTAGTAGAATAAAAGCAAAGCTTTTCTTTTGTTGTTTATTTTAAAAACAAATCGACATAATTTTAGTATTTTACTTGCACTTGAGCTAACAGCTAACAAAGCTGTTTAAATATCATTAATAGAGGGTGTTTTCTATAGAGTTATAAAACTTTGAACAGCAATAAAACAGAGATTTATTTTTAAAATTGACATGAAGTTTCCTTTATTCAAAAGATAATCTTTTGGCATTATGATTTAAATATGACTACTAGCATATGACCGCCACGGCTGGCTTGAACGTAGTCTGATCTGGAGGTCCAACATTTGTGGCCTTATATCGGCAATAAGGCAGCATATATTATCTTCCAAGTGGTCAATTAAATTGGAATTAAATAAAAAAAAATTAAATTCTAAATTATTAAATTTTATTTAACGCTTTGTCAAACTATCATTAAATATTACAAACAACTTTTTAGTTCCGCCTCGTAACTACAGTTACAAGAGTACTACCACTGTCTATTAGAGTAACAGCACAACATAAGTTATTCGTAAATGTCAATATTGCTTTAAGTTTGCGTTGTGTTTTATGTAACCAAATGCGCACGTAGCATGAGAACATATAAAAACCATATGTAGTATATACTTACAACAACTACCCATCTCTGGTAATTATAATCAACTGTTGTGACTACAACATACCTTCTTACGTACATATAAACGCATTTTACCGCATACAAGTACAAGAATTTCTTATTTTAGTAAAACGCATACATAAACACACATATATTATATACAGTTACTAACAGTTTATAGACACTGCAACTAAACTTGTGAACATGACTTACATTTGTGTTTGAGTGGTTTTTATTAGTTTTTGCATAATTTATTACCAATATCAATTATGTAGTATAAATTTACTCCCTTTAAAATACTCTGAAACCTTATCACTAGTTCTATAAATATTCATATTTTTACTGTAACTACAAACATAAACTTTTACTTGTGCATACATGTGTATGTACTTCTGTTTGACTATACGTAGATAAGTTTATGGAAAGTAGTACATAAATAAAGTAGGCATTGCCATACAGGGTCTGTGTTTCGATTATACCTCATACTACATATTTTGTATTGTTAGATAGACCTTTATGTTAAAGGTCATTGGTTAAAGTTATACTTGTATTTTATTTGCTATATGTTGGGTAACGGTAATACTTACAAGCTTTTAAAATTAGTTTTTGAAAAAGGGTTATGAAATTAATTAATTTTTTTATAAAAGGATAACCTTAGTAAATAAAAGACTGTTTATGGTTCAACTCAAACGTATGAACTTGAAGAATGCAATTGTAACTGTAATTGTAATTTCTCTCTCAACAAGGGGTGCCAGACGTACTGTTTTTCTTAAAATGCACTGTCTAATGCACAACGCTCAAAACAGTATGCGAATGTATTGATCTTTACGTCTTGTACTTTTTTTTAATTGGAATCCTACCTGATCCCTATTTTACCTTTAATGAGAAATATTATTCTTGCACCATATATGTATGTAAGACCAAGACGAATTGACCATAAGGTGATGGTAACTCTAAAATAAATACAATAATATAAAAACAACAGATAATATTATTATAGATTTGCCGAAAATTTACTCAAAACTTAATCAAAACAAATTCCTTAGAAAGAAAATACAAATTTTATGAAACACTTCACAGTATAACATTAACCACTTTTCAAAGCATAAAACAAGAGCACCGAATGTGTAATGCTGCAATACCCAATCAGCAAATTCCTAACGCATGGTCCATGTCTGGATTTCTTGCACTAATTGAACCTTGTACGCGTAAAAATTTGTACAAAAATTCTTTGCATAGAGCTTTTGCAAATGTTTAATGCTAATTAAAATAATATTTTTTTTAATATAGATTAGGAAATAACTAATTGAATATTTAAACGTATTTTTTCAATCTATCTATATTTATAAAAGTGAATTTCTGTGTGTGTGTGTGTGTTAGCTATAGACTCCGAAACTGTACAACCGATCGTACTCAAACTTTGGCAAGTTGTTGTACACATGCCAGGGAGTGTTTATGGGGGAAAAAAGTGGGCGGGGCCACGCCCATAAAAATTAGTTATCAGTTTTAGCTACTTGCACTTGACCGATTTTTCTGAAACTTTGCACACATATCGAGCTGTCATTACTAAATAATTTTGTGATAAGTAAAGTGGGCGGGGCCACGCCTCTAAAAAAGTTTTAATTTTGAGGTACTTGCACTGGACCGATTTTTCTGAAACTTTGCACACATACTAAGCTGTCATAAACATATAATTTCGTGATTAGAAAAGTGTGCAGTGCCACGCCCATAAAAAAAAGGTATCATTTTGAGGTACTTGCACTGGACCGATTATTCTGAAACTTTGCACACATATTGAGCTGTTATGACTTTACAATTTTGTGATTAGAAAAGTGGGAAATGCCACGCCCATAAAAAAAATTATAATATTTAGGGTTTTGCACTTGATATTCAATTAAAATTCAGAATGCATTTCGATTCATTAAGGGGCGTAGCAACGCGCGCCGGGCTTGGCTAGTTGAAAAATAAAAATAAACTTTTCGCAGCTCGAGTTTTTATAAACAATAAAAATGTTGACTTATCAGCTGACTTTTAACACAAATTCTCAGCACTAAAAATGATTTTTTATCAAAATTTTTCCTTTTTTAAAGTTTTTTACACGGTAAGGAATCGTCTGCCTTGGGGTTTCCTTTACCAAACATTAGGAAGTCAATTTTTAATGGCCATTGCGTCTACTCTAAAACGTGTACAAGCAACGTTTTTTAATAATAAAGTCTTATAGATAGTACATTGTATTCAATCACGTTATTGGTCATTGTAATTTGATATCAACAAATAACGAAGAATAAATTTAACAGTCGCGGCCAAAATCGTCACAGGCTGTAGAAATCTTTCAGTTCTTATTAGAAAAATGTTTACTTTTTAATATCAGGTTTCAGTTCAATTGCCACATAATAATTAAAAGAATATCATTAAACGTTTTCCAGTTTTCACTGTATTCTCAAAATGTCATACATTCTATCTTTTTTTCCTCAGTGATATGATAACGTCTATCATAAAGCTTTTGCAAAAAAGAAAATAAAAGTATTTAAAGCATTGTATTCATAAGGAATAAATTAAAACTTTTCTTTGGTTTTTTACAAATATTCCAACTATAACTGCAACTACAAAAATTTATTTCAATTTACAATATGATGTAATTTGATACAAATCTCTATGTATTATGACATGACTACATTACAAACATACGTAAATAGAATCTTTTTAAAGTGCATCAGCATGATTAGAAAACTAATGTCAACTCGAACAGAACCATCCATATTTAAAATTACTCTTCCGTTGACGGACTAACTAAATGGCTGACTGAATGACCTACTTAAGTAGTAGTAAATAATAAAATATTATTAGAATAAAAATCCAAATAAATTTTATTTACTTTTGTTAAGTGTGTTCAGCGGTGTGTTTACACACAAACATAAATTTATTTCGCACTTGCATTTGTTCTCAATTATCAATGCAGAAAAATTTAATGGGTGACACAGCATGACATGAAAACTTTACGAATTTCTAATTTTTAACAAAAGATTGCAATAGAGAAAGAAATACATTAAATTCCATATTGATAAAGATTTTTAACTGCAATTATTGGGGCAGCAAATAAAACGTTTTAGTTTGTGTATGTGTGTGTGATCGTGCAAAAAAAATAATAATAATCATTCCTTCAATTTAATACGTTACATTTGATTGATCATAATTAAAATGTAATAAAAATTGAATAAATAAACTAAAATAACTATAAATAGCTTGCAATTGAGCACAAATTTATTAAAACAATTAAAATAGTTTTCTAAAGTTTACGCACATTGACTAAATGAAAAAGAATAGAGAATGACGTCATAAATTGAGAAAGGCCATATAAATAAATACAAAATTATAAAAAACGGGTAATTCATCGTAAGGTTTAATTTTTAATGTAAAATAAAACACATCAATTTGAAAGTGAACTTAAAATTTTTATTATCAGTTAAAAGAACATATTGAGACATTTACTGTTTAAAAATGATGTCGTGTAACTTTTACTGAAATTAGAATGAGGGAAGCAAAACATTTATTTCTAAATTTGTCTTTCTTTTTTACTTAAATTTAAAATGAATAATAAAATTTTCTAATATTTTTTTCTATTCATCTCTTTGTAGGCCAAAGCTCTAGGAAAAGTTCTTTTCGAACAAGTCTGCCGTCAACTTAATCTCTTGGAAGCCGATTACTTTGGCTTAGAGTATCAAGAGAAATCCACACAAACAAAATATTGGTTAGATTTAGAAAAACCATTAAATCGTCAAGTTGGTCTATCCCTAGTAGATCCAATGTTACGTTTTTGTGTTAAATTCTATACACCAGATCCATCGCAACTGGAAGAGGAATACACAAGGTAAGTAGAAAATGCTAGCAAAATTCGTGTTATAAAGTCTAATGCTTTAATACCATTTTCTTCTAGATATTTATTTTGTTTACAAGTAAAACGTGATTTAGCTACCGGTAGTCTGCAGTGTAATGAAAATACTGCTGCTATAATGGCCAGCTATATTGTGCAGGCGTCGTGTGGCGATTATGTGGCCGAAGATTATCCCGATCATACGTATTTATCATCGTATCGATTTGTACCAAATCAAGATGTGCCAATGCAAAAGAAAATCATGGAGAATCATAAAAAACATGTGTAAGTAGAGAAAAAGAAAATTGTTTATTGATAGAAATCTAAATCTCGAAATAGGGAATCGAAATTAATTTTTGAATATATTAGGAATTTTTTCTTTGACCGAAATTTTAAAAAAACTAATAACTATTTTCTATTATTAATATCCGAAATTTTTGCAGTGGACAATCCCCAGCTGAAGCCGACTTAAACCTCTTAGAAACCGCCAGACGTTGTGAACTATATGGCATGAAAATGCATCCGGCCATGGATCATGATGGTATGCCATTAAATTTAGCCGTCGCCCATATGGGCATAGCAGTCTTCCAAAATCTAACGCGCATCAATACATTCTCTTGGGCTAAAATACGTAAAATATCATTTAAACGTAAACGTTTCCTAGTTAAATTACATCCTGAAGGATATGTAAGTTAAAAAATATTACATACATACATACACACACACACACTTCTGTTCAAACAAAAAAACTTTAATTATTTTAAATTAATTTCTTAATTTTCCAGGGCTATTATAATAATACGGTGGAATTTTTATTTCCTGGCCGTAATCAATGTAAAAACTTTTGGAAAAAATGCGTAGAAAATCATGGCTTCTTCCGTTGTACTGTTGTGCAAAATACACCGCGACGCAAGACCAGAGTCATGTCAAGAGGTAGTTCATTTCGGTAAGTGTTCGTGTCTGTTTTTTTTTTTATTATTAATTATTAAATTATCTGAATTGGTTTTTCTCTTACTCTTGTTTTTGTTTTCTTTGTAATTTATAGTTATAGTGGCCGTACCCAAAAACAAATTATTGATTTTGTTCGTGAAAACTACGTAAAAAGACAGAATTTCCAAAGGTAAGTGCAAAAAAATAAACTTCTTTCTTATACTTCTTTTTAATTTTTTAATATTTTTTTCTTTGGATTTTTCGTTAAGAAATGTAAAACAATAAAGTCTTTTAATGCGCAAAAAAGGATATGACGTTGTTTCGATACCATTAAAAATTTGAAACAATTATAAATAATTAAATGGATGAAACAAAAAAAGTTTAAATATTTTGTAGCTAATAAAGTAGGCCCCGTTAACAGTAAGGTTATAGAAAAAGAAAAAAAACATTGAAGGATAATATAGTAAGATAAATTAATAGTTACAATATAATTCTGCCTTTAGGGAGGATAGAGTAAAAGTCGTTGGCGTAGATACAAGGATAGAAATGTTTGAGGGCCTAGGACCTCATCAGTTCTAGCTCTCCAGAATTGTTTTGTACGAGGTTTTATATATTTCATTAGTAAAGTTCTTGAAATAAGAGCCGTAGCAACAATTTTAATTGAAAGGCTGCTGCAGTTACAACGTACTTTTTTATTATAAAATAGTAACAAGTATTTTTCGAATTAGTTGTGATTTTGTATTGAATTACAAAGAAGACCTTTCTCGAATAAGAATAAAATTTGGTCCAATGACTCATTAAACTCTGATGACATCGGTGATCCGATCCGATGATGCTTTTGGTTTATTCGCATAAACCTAGGATTAAACAAAACGCCAAAGAAAAAAATTCGCAGGCCATTAAATCGCATGATCTTGGTGGCTTTGTTCTGAAAATCGTTGCTGCAATAAACGGATTTTTTTCTTACGCGGTGTTTCAGGTGGCACTGGCTATAATCACATGTCGTCTAGTTGAGGCCGCAGGAACTCTGTTATCATATTCCTGCAATGATTTCCATTCACAGTTTTGGCCTTATCTTTGTCACCTGACTAAATTATACACCAGACAGTTCCTCGTGGCGGATGCATTTATTTCTCATGGGTTTTTTGAGCCCCAAAATGAAATTGAGTTTACTTTTTTCTATTGCTCATTGATGGAATTGCCGGTACTTTTTATGTTCTGCTGGTTTTAGTTCTTGAGTAAGCTGAACTTTGTACGCGTGAAGGTGGAGGTGTGTTACAAAATACGTTGCGTAGTGATTCGTGAAAGTTTTTAATATCAATATTGAATTGAATTTATCGGGTTTTTTGGCGGCGTTTTCAACAGCAATTTTTTAAGAGACCGAATCGTACGTGAACGCCTGTCCATAACCGACATAGTTTCTCAAAATTTTTTAAACACTCTTCAAATGGTTGACTCATTAGTTGCACTTTCTCGACTTTAAATTATTCTAAATTTGCGAGCGATCTCAGCATAACCTTCAAAATTTTTGTTATAAATTTTCACAATTATAACGCTCAATATAGTTTCTAATTATAACGTAACTTCTTTGTTTGCCAAGCTGACATTTTGGATGCTATGGCATCAAACTTTTGGGTCGAGGTGTATTTATGTGCAATGTTTTGGAATCACTGAAAAACTTCGTTTAGGTCTTTCTACTTGTGACCAGAGTTGCTACTGGCACAAAAAAATTACACTAAATTTAAAAAGTGCATTTTTACTGAGACATCCTTTACATATACATAAGTATGCAAGTGTCCGTCCTAGAAACAGCTTAGTTCTGTAGAAAATTATTCGTATGGTCGGGGTTATGCACAGCGTTCGTTGTAAGTCTTAGTTTCTCTATTACGTTTTTGCGAACGTCTAAATTGCAATTATAACACAAGGGAACAAAATTGAACTTTTTTTGTGTTGACTGCAACTTTGTTGCGATTTTTTACTATTTTGAGTTCACTGATTTCAAATCGAATCTCCGCTTTTCTCCATCAGCTCGCATTTTTATGTTACAGGTATTAATCGCGTTTCTGACTTTTTTCCAAAATCTTTTTTTTTTTAAGATGTAATTGCTACCTTTGAAAAAACAATCAAACTTTTGAAAATCACAAAAAATTACTGAGTAATGGTTGTTGAAGAAAAACAAAAAAAATAATAAAATTTTTTAAAGACTATATTATTTTTTTTTTTTTTTTTTTTTTTTTTTATTCCGGCTCAAGTTCATTTTATATTAAATTTCTCATATATTTTCCTTTTATATAAATATGAAGAAATCAATTTTTATAAATGGTAATGAAAGAAATTTCGTTCTCACTCACCATGGCAAATATATGAGTTTATAGGTAAAGTTAATTTACGAAATCAATTTTCATATAAACTTGTGAGTTAAATAGATGATATTTACTATCAACACTAAGACATCCCGATCAAAAGAGTGCTGATGATGAAACCGTAGCTGGTTTCGAAAATGCATTCCACTCGGCTGGTGTCGGGATAATAACTTTTCCAGTATATTCTTTCATTACCAAAAATAAAAATTGATTTCTTCATATTTATATAAAAGGAAAATATATGAGAAATTTAATATAAAATGAACTTGAGCCGGAATAAAAAATAATATAGTCTTTAATACATTAAATAGTTCGACAATTAAATAAAAGGAAAAATTAAAATTTTTTATTTATAAAAAAATCATGAAAATTTTAAAATGGAAATAAGTGTAGTTTTATTATTTTCACGCAAAGCCACATAACCTATGAAAAAAAAATGAGACATCGATCATAAAAATCGATGAATGCGTTTCGCTTTATTCACAATTAAGTGAAGGTACCTAATTTTGAAAAAAAGGAAAAAACGTTAATAACTCTTTTACGATTTTCATACAAATCGCTAAACATACATCAGCTAAATATACATACACTAGCCAAACCCGGCGCGCGTGGCTTCGCCCCTTAATGAATTAAAATGCATTCTGAATTTAAATTGAATATCAAGTGCAGAAAGCTAAAAATTATAACTTTTTTTAATGGGCGTGGCACTGCCCACTTTTCTGATCAAGAAACTGTATAGTCATGGCAGCTCAATATGTGTGCAAAGTTTCAAAAAAGTCTGTACAGAGCAAGTACCTCAAAATACAACTTTTTTTATTGGCGTGGCCATGCCCACTTTTCTAATCACGAAATTGTATAATCATAAGAGCTCAATATATGTGTGCAAAGTTTCAGAAAATCGGTGAAGTTCAAGTAGCTGAAAATGATAACTTTTTTAATGGGGCGTGGCACTGCCCACTTCTCTAATCACGAAATTATATAGTCATGACAGCTCAATATGTGTGCAAAGTTTCAGAAAAATCGGTTTAGTGCAAGTACCTCAAAATTATAACTTTTTTATGGGCGTGGCCCCGCCCACTTTTCTAATCACGAAATTATATAGTCATGACAGCTCAATATGTGTGCAAAGTTTCAGAAAAATCGGTCAAGTGCAAGTAGCTAAAAATGATAACAAATTTTTTATGGGCGTAGCCCCGCCCACTTTTTTCCACCCATAAAAACTTCCTGGAATGTGTACAACAACTTGCCAAAGTTTGAGTCCGATCGGTTTTACAGATTCGGAGTCGATAGCTAACACACACACATACATAAAATCAAAAGTTGTAGATTGATTTGAACGAAATATGGCTCGTTTTGTTTAGAACAAAAAAATAACGGGATTTTTGTCGTTTTATATTTTGTAAAAAGTTTTCAAAATTCAAACATTTTGTTTAAAAAACACATTTTTCTGCCACAACTTACCCGATAACTCTGAAAGTACTGGACAAAAAAAAACAATGTAAACACGACTAAAAGATAATAATGTGGACGAGTTTTGGGGTTTTTTTTAACTGAATATGGTAAACCGTTTTCAAGTTATTCCAATATGTATAGTGGAAATGCCTTAATTTTGGACATCGCGAAAAGTCGAGCTGATCAAAAAAAAACCAAGTGCAGATTTGGATTTAGCGTCCCAAATAACCTTAAAACAACATTCAGTTCTTAATCAACAAAAATATTGATCCCTTGTGTAATTATTACAAAATTTTCAATAAGTAGAAAAAACAACAAAGGATCATGTAAAATTTTTAAAGCCTAGAGATCCAGCACTCACATAAGGCACAAGTTCTTTAAACATTGAGTTATGAAAATAAAATGGAAAAATATATTTTAGCAGCATTAAGCAGAATTTAGTTTAATATAAACAGAAAGTAATTTTCTAAAATTGTGACCCAAGTAGGTAGATAATAAATAAAAACAATATTTGTGCAATTTAAAATAAACTCTCTTTTGCAAGAAATAACGTTATGACCACTGTTACAAAAAAATAATTTTACACAAGTATAAGTCATAATAATTACGAAAATTTTTTGTGTATAAAGTTAAAAATGAATAAAAAAAAATCACTTAAAGGTCACGCCTTAAAATACAAACTCATTAAAAGACTTTACTTGAAAATTGCTTTTATTTGTTTTTAATATTTTTTTTTTCTATTTTATGTATTTAATTAATTTACTTATTTTGTTCACTTTACGTGTAATCATCTGCATCAAAATCATCCATATTTTTTTGATTTCTTAAGTTTTTGAGTTTAAAGTTGATTCAAAAAATCAAAAAACAAAAAAAAATAAGAATTTTTTCGTATTTTGTTTTATTTAAAAAAAAAACCCTTTAAAACACAAACCTGGCTGCCAAAAAAATTTATAGTATGTGTATATTTTGTTATTCAAAATTTTGTATTAAGAAAAATGAAAAAAAAATCATATACATTATTAATTACTTTTATGGTGCAACAAAAAAAATAAATTAAACTTACATACTTACATAAAAAACAAAAATATAAACGAGAAGCAATTTTAGAAAAGAGAAGAGGATTTCTAAAAATACAAAACTACTTTAAATACTTGAAAATAGAAAAAATTGGTTACCAAGTAAAAAAAAGAAAACAATAATTATTAAAAAAAACTTAGTTTTTTCTTTCTTTATTTTATATTTTATACTACTTTTTCTACCATATTATTTCTCTAAGTGTTACAACTTTGTTTTTGCAACCAAAAATCCTTAACAATTGAGATTTGTAAAAAGAAAAACGTGTTATAAATAATTGGCATAGTTATTATATATTGTTTCTGTTTTAGCTTTAAGTATTTTTAATTAATTTTAATTCAAAACATTTGTCATTTTCATCGTTATCATGCACATTTAGATGTTTCATTCATTCATTCATTCATTCCAATTTGTTCGTGTTGGGACATTTTGCTTCTTTTCTTATTCTTATTTTGTATCCTAGCAAATGTTAGTTCATTATCTTTAACATTCAATCCAGTGACTTTAAATTCATTCATTAACTTTCTTTGCTCATATTTAGTCTGTTCAGATGACACTTGAGACATTAATATTTCATAGTTTACACGTCCGTTACACATAGTACAATATATGTATGTATGTATGTATGTATGTATGTATGTATGTATGTATGTATGTATGTATGTATGTATGTATGTATGTATGTATGTATGTATGTATGTATGTATGTATGTATGTATGTATGTATGCATGTATGTATATATGTATGTATGTATGTATGTATATATGTATGTATGTGTGTGTGTGTAACATATTATCTTATTTTTTGGCCTTAGTCTATTTATGTGTGTCATATGCTATGTGTGTGTGTATTTTTAAGTTTAAAGTTTTTTTTTCCTTTTAACAACTTAGTCTTTGCTCTTAGTATACAGTTATTATTTATTAGTTGTTTGTTCGTGTGTATGCTTCTTTGTTTGTTTGACCTTTCACCTATAGTTGTCGTCGTCCTTTTTAGATTAAATTGTTTTTTCTTAGCACATACATTTTTAATTTTTCAATCAGTTGTAGATATTTCTTATATTTAAAAACGATATATTGCTGTACACTATCTAGTGTATATACGTTAAAATGTTCTAGAACATAAGATTTTTGTGTTTTACTATGGTTATTATGTAAACTGTAAAGTAAAGTTTAAAATATCTACGTGAACTCGTTTTGCGTATCACAAAGCTACAAACTCTAACATAGTTTATTCCTGTTACAGTTATTCTTTACTAATGTGAGGTTTTACTTACTCATTAACCCTAGAGTACAAAAGTTCGTCAATTCGTCAAGCACATCTATTTTATAACTATTTTTCTTCCTATTGCATGCGTCGATCACGCTTATATTTTGTAAAGCGTTAGTTGCTGAGTTGCTACTGCTATGAGCAATTTTAATGTATAAGGGATTGCAAAGTCCAATTAGATCGATTTCGTTAAAAAGAAATCATTTTAATTTATAAAAAAAAATAAAAAAATCGTAAGTTTCAACGGATGTAAAATATGGTTTGTACTCCAGGGTCAATGCAGGTTTATTTAATTATATTCGTCACAGAGAGTGTAAGGTTACATATAGGTTTGTCATTCCGTATGAAATGGGTTCGTTTCGTTTCCGACCCCATAAAGTATATATTTTTAGAATCCTTATAGGAAGGATAAGTCGATTTGCCAATGTTTGTGTCCGTCTGTCCATGTGCATGTTGCAATCAGTCTTTAAACGCCCCACGACATCGCGTAGACTCGTGTTTGATATAAACACATCAGAAATATGGGAAGCAGATCGAAATTGAAAATCAAAAATCATGAAAACCTTTCCACAAGCAACTGAGATATGAGAGAAATACAAAGACCACCTCTTTTTTACAACACATTCATACAAAGTATGTACACTAGTTAAAGCGAACCTGGGTTCGAATCCCGGATGAGACAAAAAATTATTTATTTTTAATAATTTTTTGTGTTTTTTTTTTTTGTTTAAAGATTGAAACATATGTTAATATATGAACTTATTTTATAATATAACGATGTGATGTTTTAAAGGGGATAAAATCATTGTAAAGAATAACAAATTATGTAAAAATTTAACCCTAAAAAAGAATGTGAATTAAAAGTTCAGATTATTAGCTCATGTTACAGTGATGAGTATATCGTTGGTCACAAGTGAAAAGGCCCTAACTCACATAAAATTTTAACTTTACAGAAAAAGGTAAAAACGCAATAGAAACTTTATAATGATAACGTAACTTCTTCTATAAAAGTGGGCGGGGCCACGCCCAAAAAGAAGTTATAATTTTAAGGTACTTGCACTTGATATTCAATTAAAATTCAGAATGCATTTTTTACAAAAAATCTTACCTTGAACTAACGGCAAGTTGTAATAATGGCTCTTAAATTGTAAAGTAGCATTGGTTTTTCTGCATACATAAGGGGCTTTATATAGCCTCAAAGAAAATAATCTAATGGCCTAGTTAACAGGTCAATTTTTTTCAATTAATCGTTAAGGAACTACGATTTTCCAAATAAATATCCTTTACCTAACTTACCTGCTGTTGAAAAAAAAATTTTTTTTGTTTTTTATTGTTGAGGGTTCGGAAGTACACAACTGAAGCTAAAAAACAATGCGCACCGACCAAATTTTAAATATACGTGCACTAAAGTGATATTGAAAAATCTTTGCACTAATCTTTTTCTTATTGCCAAATTGCTAATGAAGCTCTGAATTACAAAGTTTAAGGTAATTTTGTTAATTGTTTGGTTGGTTATCACTACACGCGAACTGTCAAGTGGAGTCTGTATGTTAACTTTGTCTCTTAGAATCAGTCTAAGAGGGATGGGAGGTACTAAATCTATACCGTGACAGTGACATATCGCAACAGGTCGTTCAGTTTGACCTCAGATATTTTGAAGAGGTTATACAGTACATGTTTACCTAAGGTCTTGTGTCTCTTGGCAGTCAGGGCAGAACATTTGCAGAGAACATGGAAAACCGATCCCTTCTTCCCTAAATTCATGTTGCTGTGACAATGGCTGTTCGAGGGAAGTTTGAGTCTGCTTGCATGTTTTTGTAACATCCAGAGATCCGTCAATAACGCCAGCAGCCACGCAATGTTCTTTCGATCTAAACTCGTAAGTTGAGTTATGCGCCTGATACCAAAAGAGGGCTACATAAGCCTGGCTACTCGGATTTTAAATATCATGAATTAAAAACTAGTCGTGAACAATATTTTTGCAACCTTAATTTCTGTTTGACCTACTTTATTTATGCTGAATTTAAAAAAAAATAAACTTGAAAAAAAGATTAATTGGAATATAGGGAACCCATAATTTGACAGTTTTAATTTAATTTCTGGCATTATAATAACAAATTATTGGAATTTGTTCTTGGCTATAGATGACTGAATTTAATAAATTGTGGCATTATTTACAAATATTTTTTTTTTTTTTTTCATTTAATTAATTCCCTTTTCAGTATATAAACTTTTTTGTTACTAAATTATTACTTCTTCATTTAGTTTATAGTTTTTATTAATACGATTATTTATTTGTTAATAATTTTTATTATCTGATTGAAATTCAAGCAAAACAATTGACAAAAAATATTTTGATGCAAAAAAAAAAAAAAAAGAATATTAAATTAAAATAAAGAGACAAATATGTGAATTTAATTTAAACTAAAAACAATTAAAAGCAATTTTCATAAAATTAAACTTACATTTAACGGGATAAAAAAATAATTAAATAAAAAACCCGAAAATTTTAAATAGAAAGATAAATTTGTTTAAGAAAAAACGTGGTATCTATCCTCTTGTCTTTTCTTTTCTTGCTGCAGGTCACAATCATTCCGGCAAGGGCCATTGAACACAAGTAGCCGAAGTCAATCGCATACATATGTGAACTCCAGCATTTCAGCCAATCCCTTACTCCCAATCGATACCGGTTTGTATTTATCTTTTCATTTGCTTAAGTTGTAATTTATTTTATTTTTGTTCTTTTTTATTTAATAAATTCTAATTTACTTTAGTTTTCTTTTTATATATTTTTTTTAATATCACATTAGTTATCTGAAGGTTTTGTTTACTTGGAAATTCTTTTAATAGATTTTTAATATTTTTTATATATTTTGATATTTTTAGCAGCCTGGGATTATCGCAATCAATGCAACGACTCGACGACGCCTTCTCTGACGAAGAGGGGAGCGGATACCTTGGATCGCCAACAAGGCATTCCTACCGACCGCAAGCATTCTCAAGTAATGCCGCTTTTTTGTATTTTATTGGTCTTTGGAAATTTTTAATTTGTTTTTTTTTTATATTCTAACAGGTCACAGCAGCCCAGGTGGAGATTTATCAGACGAAGAATTATGCCTCGGCATCGCCGGACTCGGTGGAACAATCACACCACTCGGCAGCGGCTGTGGCGGACCATCAAATGAATGCGAATCGCTCTGTTTCCCCTCAGGGTCCACAATCATGGACTTCACCCCAACACTGCAACAACACCAACACTCATCATCTAACACACCAACAGCAACAACAACGCGCTCAAGATCCGACTCGTGTACATCAAAACGATCACAATATCGGTAAGTTCTGCAACCACTATTCGTTATTCCTGTTTAGTTTAGATACTTTTTTGGGGGAAAGGAATGGTTCGCCTCCTCCTAAAAATATCTCTTTAAAGCTCTCTGAATATTATTATTATTATTTAGAAAATTAGTCAAATTTATTTTAAAAATATTATTTTTTTCTGATTTTTTTTAATAAAACTTGCAGTTTCTTTGGTTCATTTCTAGCAATTTGCATAATTTTTTTTTAATAATTTAACAAAAACGAAAAAATTATTTCGTTTTTAACTTTATCGGTTTTTTTTTCGTTAAAAGTGTTTGTTTTTGTGTTTCAAGCCTCTAGTGAATTTTAAGTTCTTTTAAGTGACTACAAAAAAATAAAAAATAAATAAAAACAAAATATATACATAATTATATTAATTATTTGAATATTAAGCATGCCATATACTTTTGAGTTACAAGTGTTGTAAAAATTTTATTTTAAAATTCATTTAGTATTTTATGGTTTGTATTCATTTAAAAAAAAAAGCATGATAAACTGCCAACTAAGACTAAAGCGTTCAATATGTTTTATTAAACTTTTTAAATGGTTCTATTTTATACTTCAACTATTATCATGAACAACAGGTCTGAGCCGCTTGTCCCACTTATACAGCAGCAGCACTCCTCGTCGAGTCTCAGTGGCCTCGCAGGCGTATGTCCCTGCGTCGCCGCAGCTCAACAATGTCAACACCATCAGCAGCAACAGCAGCAGCAATCACTACATTCTGCGCTCTATGCAGGCCACCACCAATACAGTGGCTCTCTCAGTGGATCTCAGCAGCTCTATGGAATTGGAACAGGAGGAGGAAGTATTGGAGGAGGGGGAGGAGGAGATGGAAGACCCTTTTCAGGTACAGGCACAAATGCAGCAGGCGGAATTGGTGGAATCGGATTTGCCCGAGGAGGAAGCGGATTCGGACTTGACACTATCTACCACCAATCGGGAGAGTATGCAATCAGCACTGGCAACAATAATTGTCCCTCCTCCGCCGCATCGGTTACCGGAGTCCCCATCTCAAGCTGTCATGCCCCTTCATTATAGCAGTACCAATTTTTCGATGTCTAAACACAACATGTTAAATAACAATGCAACCTCAACAGAAACCGAAACAGACAACATTATCTACACCGACATCAATGATATCGGACATTACAAGTATCCCGATTTTAATATGCCCAAAATGGAAAATAAAATCACCAACAGCGAAACTCTTAATCTTAATGATCGTAATGATATTTATGCTACAGTTAATCGTAAGACCAAAGCAAAGACCCGTGAGAAACATTTCTCAGATGAATTCATCGATGAGTCTATTTTACAATATACTCGGACAAAACAGTTAGGCATGGCTGCGGATATACGTATGCCTTTAAGTTGTAATACTCTAGCGGAAACGATAGAACCGCAAACATTTTCTAGTTTAAATTATCAATATCATAACGATTTAAATCATCCCTCGGACTCTTCTTCCTCTTATTTTGGCACTGGTTTTAATACCAAAAAGTACACTGCCACGGTGAATGCGGACCGCGTAAAACTAGCCTACTCAGAAAACTATTTAACGCCGTCTGTGGATTCGCAAAGTTCTGCGTCGGGCGCTAATTTGCCTAGACATACTCATTCTTTGCCTAGAAACTCCGAATTATCGGGGGTAGATTCCGTTGACTCTTATGATAGTCATTATATAACCCATCATTCTATAGGTCACTTACCGAAAACCTCAAATGTTGGACAACAAATGACAAGTTATAGGTTATATCATCCTCAAAATATGCCCAAAGCTCAGGTTTTAGTAGACGATCGCAGTTCTTCAGGTTCACCGCTTGATCGTTTCAAAACGTCATCCGAAAAGTTGGAGTATCAAATGTCTTCTTCTAATTTATATTCCACTGCATCATATAACAAGAACGGCACCGAACATGAAGACGAAGAGATTGACGATATAAATGACGAGGTGGACGTCGAAGTTGATGACGACGATGAGGAAGGAGGGGAAAATATATACGACCAAGTTGAGAAGGAATCTTGGTTGAAAAGCTCTTCTTGCAAGGACTTGTATGATTTTTCACATTATGATCGCGAAAAATCCAAACCAATGACAGCTTTTGATAAAGATTTCTTCTCATTTAATCGCATTGATTCCCCAGTTACCCGTTATGATGACTCACGTCACTCTTTGTATTTTACTAAAAATCATTCAATTGATGCCACTCAAGATGTTTCTCCTCTTACCCATTCAAAGGTCTATTCCTCTAGTTATCCGGGTAGTACTTACAATACCCAGGAACATCAGGCACATCATAGACGGGGCTATGGTCATCATGTTGACTACTGTGGTTCTCAAGATGATATATCACAAGATAGCTATGAGCTATTGGAGAAATATGATATTGATTTCTTTAGTGGTCGTCGACGTTCCGAAGATCATATGCGTTCTTGCTCATTAGATTCGGGTAACTATATACCCACCGATGATGAATCGGACATAGAACAGCACAAGTATAGAAGCGCCATGGATGTAAAATGTAAATCTGCGGTAGAGTTAATGAACGAAATTTGGGATTCTGAAGACCCTAGATATTTGCCGCGAGAAAAGTTAAGTGTTAAATCAGATGGAAATTTCTATAAAAAAATCAAAGGCACTTTGTCACGTACATCGAGTAATGAGAGTAGGTCAGAAATTTTTGAAACAAAAATTTCTAGAAGTTCTGATTCGAGCAAAAAGTCACGTGATAGTCTTTATCACACCGATAGCAAAAAGTCTAGGGAAACTACTAAGAGCAAGACCTCAGTGGCCTCGAGCCAAGATTCTAAGGAATCATTAGTAGGAGATTACTTGGGTAAGAATTATGAAATGCCCACCACTACGGGCAAAAAATATAAACACTTAAGCAAAAAAGAAAAATATGAAAAACTCTTACAGTCTAGCCAGGATTCAAAAAGTGATTATTACGATGCTGTTGAGGCCGTGGAAACAGAAAGTTTTTGTATTCGACCCAAAGTAAAATCACATGATTGTCTATTATCTGATACCCATGGTTCTTCAGCTAACAGTTCATTTTATGATAGTCGTGATATTTATTCCACCTTTCCAAGCAATAAGTCAGCTAAAACATCTAAGGTTCATTCTATTAGTTTGCAAAATGTAGAAATTGAGAGAAATTCCAAATCGTTTAGCTCAAAATCGCCAGATTTGACTAACACTCCTAAGAAAAAAGAAGAAAAAGAAATACAAACAAACGATTCTATTGACCAAACGGCACCCTTTAAGAAATCCGATTCTCAGTCATGTAAGATTTCCTCCTTTAGGCGTAGGTCAGATAGTGAGAATATTTTTAGTTTTGATCGTGATCGCATAGAATGTTTGCAAAATTATGGCAAACAATGGGAGTCACCCGGTAAAGATGAGAGAACTAAACAAAGTCCCGAGTATCCCCTTACACCCGAATTAGTATCCGAATTTGATAAACAACAGGCCAGAGCCAAAAATCAAATTATCACACGCAAAGAAGAACTAATTGCAAAGACACATTTTGAGGAATACAACCCGATAATAGTTCCTTTGAGTTATAGTCATGCCACCGTGGAGAGAACTAAAAGTGATCCGAATTCGTTGGCAAATCGCAATCGATTAGGTAGTAATTCAAGAAGACATGTTTTAATGCATCAGAAATCTATTGACCTAACTCCAGCGGATTCCAGTGATGAGGACTACATTTACAAGCAAATACCTAGTGCTCCCCCATTGTGTAAAGCTCATGGTAACTTTGAAATGCCTAAATGTTATGACTCTCCTGGCAAAACACAGGATATACCAAAAATGGGATTCGAAATGCCCAAGTCATTCTTTCGCGAGTATGAAAGACGTTTTACAAAGGTTCTGAAAGAGGACATACCGTATGTGTTACACAAGAGACATGTTATGAATGGAACTGCTCCTTCACCGAGCGATAAAAAACACACTAAACCCAAATCTCCTAAATCACCAAAATCACCCAAATCTCCTAAATCTCCTAGATCACCAAAATCTCCCAAACTGGATGTAAATAAAGGATTGACAACTCAAGAAGTTGACTTTTTACCAGAAATCCTAGATAGTCTTTTACCGGCAGAAACTAAAGAATTTTTATTTACCCAAAACATAGATCTATCAACGGTAGATCCTATAACATTGGAAGTGGACAAAAAAATACCTATAATACAGTTATCTTCACCCTCTAAACGCGATATAACCAAACAAATTGAACCTTCACTTCTGGAAAAACTTAATAAAAAGCTCAGTCAAATTGAATCAGATTCAGCTACCAGTTCACGCACAGAAAGTTTGCAGCAGCAGAAGAATAAATTGGAACAGAAACAAATGGAACTTTTACAAAGTTTACGACAAGAACTACAGGCCAATGCCCGTAAGTCCCTTAAAGCTAGAGTTATACCTAAGACAAAGTTATCAGGAAAACCCAAAAAGGGTAAAACACGAATAACTTCCTTTTCCTCCGATGATGAAAGTTTAGACTCCGATGATGTATTTGGGTCAGCTGAAGCTATACCAGATCGTCTAGAATTTTCACCTCCACAGTCGCGCAAAGAAATAGAGCCTATATTGAGAATTGAACAGAGTCGTTTAATATCTGCGGCCTGGGGTAGAGGACAAACTATGAGCTCTACAGAAATTGAAGGATCTCCTCCCCAATGCCGCCGTTTGGCGGAATTGGAAAGCCGTTATCATACTCAAAAGTTAGATCCACAATATGCCAATGCCACTGAACTTAGGAGAATTTCTGAGCGTTCCATTTCAATACCATCCTCGGAGGATGAACCACACATGCCAATACGCAATCGTATGGATGAGTGCACCAATGATTATCAACGCAACGAAAATATACCGTCACCAATATTAGAACATAATGAATTTTTCCGCAGCAACGACGACATCTATGAAACATGCCACGAGGAAAAGATAACAGAATCAGACATTGACTATACTCTAAAGAAAAATAAATTGCCACGTAATGAAATACTTAAATCTAAAGTAAAATTGATAGAGGAAATAATTGATTCTTCACTGGTTATGAGATCAAAGGGTCATGCACCCATTTTATTTGCTCATGCCCGATTAAATCTGTCTGAAGGATCGGTATCACTGCAAAGGCAAAAGGCCACTCTTGAGTCGCCAACAACAGAAAGGCGCACTAAGAGCTTAGATACTCCTGTAATATCACTTCACAGACTGCCACCAATGAATGCTTTTTCCTCAAAAGATGATACAGTTGGTTTTGAAGAAGAGGCTGAAATATTGGAAGAAAAATCATTAGAGCGCGTTAAAACACAACAAGATGATGATACAGCTGACAGTGTT
Organism: Phyto melanocephala; assembly: GCA_941918925.1. Taxonomy (NCBI): domain Eukaryota; kingdom Metazoa; phylum Arthropoda; class Insecta; order Diptera; family Rhinophoridae; genus Phyto; species Phyto melanocephala. The sequence goes on along the minus strand of OW799233.1, from coordinate 17,963,519 downwards.
CACTCATGTGCTGGTTCTATACCAACACAAACTACATATGCTTCAGTGGGTAATGATTCAGTTCTAAATACCGTAAATATAGACGACGAGGAAATGAGTTTATTGAATAATTTGAAATTTATAGAGAAAATTGCATTGCAGGGTGTGAAAATCAAAGACAAAAAGAAATCTAAAATGAAGCTTAAAAGTGGAGATCATTTGATTTTGAACATTCCCAAATACAGATTTACTGATTGGTCTCCTTATAGCTCAGCTAATAGTTCGCGAAAAACCTCTCCGGGAGTTTCAAGAGCTAGTAGTATAGAAAGCACAGGTAAAGGTAAACTTAAATTAGCTTTTGGAGATGGAGGAGCTAAATTAAAAACTGGTATTTCAAGGTCTCGTCCTGAATCACGCAGAACTAGTGCGGATGATATTAAGAAGGACGGTGATAAGGGAAAGAAGACAAGCCCCAAGGAAAGGCCTCGCTCTATAGAAACTCGTCGCTTAAGCAAGGATAAAAGTAAAAGTCAAGAAGAAACAGAAGCCGATATAGCAAAACGAAAAGAAAGGCAGCAAAAGCTGTATGAATCCGCCATGAAGCAAACTATTACCATGTTAAGTCCTGTTAAGGATACTCTACCACCGTTCCCAGCACCAGAAGACAAAATTCTAGTAAAGACCGAAGGAGGAAAAATAATTATAGAAACTGAGTTTAAGAGTAAAGCTGAAGATCATGTTTTAATAGCCAAAGCTCCACGAAAACTTGATAACTCTTTAGTGAAGTTCAGTCGTAGCTTTGATGAAGGGCGCAGTCCTGATAAATTAGAGAAAGCCAGTCGCAGTTTTGAGGATCGTAATAAATCATTTGAGGATTCTGAAAAATCTGATGTTCCTGATGATATGGTTATTAAATCTCCCAAGAAAATAGCCAAGAGCCAGGAAATAAAACAAAAAATAGAGGGTCCCGTAGTACATCACAAGAAAATTGATGGCAAGTCAAGTAGTTTGGAAAAGACACAAACTGAACATCACTATCTGGGAACAGATGTAAAAGCTCGTAGTTTAGATGACAAAAAACAAAATCAAACTGATAGCAAAAAAACGGAGGAGAAACCAGCTATACGAAGTGCAATTGGAGATCGGCGTATGTTTGCTCATCAATACAATGTTCATGAAGACATAGATATGCAAGCAGTTATATCTGAAAGACGATCTTTAGAGATTCTAAAACGGTCCTTACCATCTGAGGATACTAGAGACAGTGATGGTGCCTATAGTAGAAAGCCATCAACAGCTGATAGTCTAGATTCATTTGTCTCTGTTGATGATTCTCATTCTCCTGCAAGCAAGTCACCGGTACCGCCAGTTGAAGGTGGTTATCCCCACCGTGTGCCCACAATAGAATGCGAGGAAGCCTCTATAGAAGAGGATGACAGTTCGAGACATCTTAAGGTTTCGCGTTTGGATACCAATCGCTTAAGTTTAGATCGTAGTCGTAGCGATGAAACAGGTTCTTGGATGACTGTAGAATGTGACGAATTCGTAGGCTCAGATACATCTGAAAATGAACCGCGAACCTTAGAACCGGACCGAAATGTTTTAGAAACACAAGCAACTTTAGAAGATGCTATACCTCTAGAATATTCTAACTGTGCCACGCCTACTTCGGATTTAAATATATTAGTTACTCCACCCAATACTAGTCCTATGATAGAAAAATCAATTTTGGAAACATTTGAAAAACTAGAACGAACCGAAAATAAGCGTAAATTAGAAAAACAAAGTGACAAATCAAAAAGTTCTGATTCGTGGACTAGTGGTGAGAAAGATGTTAGCCCAGCTAGAGGGGAAAAGGGCGACTGGAGTTTGTCAGTGAGCGGTGGTAAAGAAAAAAGTTCAATAGAAGAAGAATCAAGTGTAAGTTGTTCTATTGCAAGGCCTTTGGGTATTTCCCAAGATTTTGGCGATTTAGAAGCTAAAAAGTGTTTAGAACTTAAACAAAAAATGCTCAAATTGGACGTCCGTTCTCAAGCTATATCTTCTGAAAGTAAGGTTCAGTCTCCGACCAGCCCTTCTTCGTCGAGAGATGTTACTCCTACCAATGAAACGGTTGCAGAAAATAAAATTATTGTCCGCAAACCATCCACACCTACATTAGAGAAGCAAAGTCCTATTGACTTAGGAACAAGCACTGAATCATATCTGGATCCCATTGAAGAGAAAATAGCAAAAATTTTACAGCGACCCGAAGATACGGAATCAAGTTCTGGCAGTTCGAAGAAGCCTCCGAAAATCGAAAAGCCGGTACGCAAATTGGCAGTAGGTAAGACAGAAGGTGAAAAGGCTGGTAAATCGGGTAGCAGTTCCCAAGAGTCCAAATCCAGCTTCGATTCGAAGGGATCCTTAAGTGTAGAATCCCGAGGTTCCTTTGAAACTGAAAGTAGCTCTGGATCTATGGGAGCGGCTCAACGACGAGGCGAACTTCAAATTAAGGAACAACAGTCGACCTGGAAGCCATTTACTATTGAGAGCAGCAATAGTTCAAGTACCGATGACCCTTGGCATCATGTTGAAACTGATGGATATGAACGTTATGATGCAAATAATCCTCTTCGTGATTCTTCGGATAGTGAATTTAAAGAAGTGTCACCAGATGATCAAAAAGAAAGCGATACTAGTTTTCAGGATGAACTAAATGATTTTCCTACAACCTTTGGCTATCCAGCTATGACAAGTACTTTGAACGGCATAGGCGTTAATCCAACTGATATTATTGGTTATAGTTCTGGCTTCACATTGGGTAGAACACTCTCTAGGATCTCAGAGCGTAGTACTGCTTCTGAAAAATCTAGTATGGAAGATGATGTAAGCAAAGCTTCAACACATTCAGTTAGTATGCGCGATGAGTCAGTAGCATCTACCGACCACCAACCCAGTTTGAGCTCTGACTCTAGAAGTAATACAAATCTGGCATATATATCAGATGCAGATCGAAGAACTTCTGCAGAGATGCCCGAAATACCTTGCGACTCAGCAACAGGAGATCGTTTGTCTAGTATTGGCAGCTTTAATGAACCGAAATCACCTACCGTAATAACTGGAAGATTTTCTGTTACTCAAGTGGATGGTGAGGGCGAAGATCGTCACACTTTAATGTGTTTATCAAATGCTGGCAGTCAGGATTCCGAAGATTGGCCATTACCTGAAATACCTTTTGATCATGTGCCTGTAAAACCAGAAGATTCTATGTACCAAATGCCCGATTTAGATAAACCGGTACCAAAGACATTTTGTTGGAAGGCCAGTATGTCATTCCAATCACAAGATTCGCAAGATTGGCCTTCACCACCTTCGAGTGCCATTGAAACACCTGTTGTTGTAGAAAACATTGAAACTTTTTATGCTTCTGAAGCCCAAAACGCTGATCAAATAATGATTGATTCTTTTACCACAACCGATAAAACCGACGAGGATGAAGATAAACTATCTTGTGAAGACTTCCCAACAACACCCTCCGACGCAGCTAAAGTATTATCTTATGAAGATACTGCCTACCTAATGTCGTCGGCTTTTGAAGATAAAGATTTTGGAAGTGATGATTTACAACATGATACACCTACATGTTTAAGTTCTACTTTAAGTGCTGCATCCTGTTTATCAAACTCATTCAATGTCACTTGTTCTTCTTCTCCAAAATCACAGCTGGTCAGTCCACTGCGAAAAGACTCGAGTCCCGAATCAGTAATAATGTCACAACCAACTAGATCACCAGCTCCAAGAAGCCCCATCTCTGAAGATGAACTTTTTTCAAGTGACGACGTCTTCATGCCAGGTACAATACGAGTGCTACTATCGCCAGATGAAACTAGAACTAATGAATATATAAGAAAACTATCCAGAGGTTCAAATAATTCAGATACATCTATAGACGATATACTTTCAGCTTCAGGAGGTACTTTTATGGATGATCAAACTACAGTAAGGCGAAATTACGAATCACGTCTCAGTACAGGAAGCTGTAAAAAATGTAGTCATTCTAGCCACTCCGAAGAAGAAACTAGTTCTATTGGCACGGACTTAGATGGAACAGTACGGATGGGCCTGCAACAAAAGAAATGTACTCATAGCTCTCATTCTGAAGATACTTCTATTGGACTAAGTATATCGGAATGGTCTACAGGAACGAACACAGTAAGACAATATGCTAATCTTTCCGGTTCAGACAGTTTATCAGCAGTATCAACACATTCTTGTGCCAAGTCGGAAAAATCAAACCAAACCAAATCGAGCATAAGTTCTATTAACAAATCAGCTGAGAGTTTAAATGAACAAAGCAATAGTTTTTCTAACAAATTTTCAGGAGATAATGGTTCATCGGATGGTTTACGTTATGATATTTTATCAAATTCTGAAACTGACAAAATGTCAGAGACAACTTCGGCTACTAAGAGTGATGACACCACTTTAACTCTAACCGAAATGGCTCACACAATAACCGAATGGTCAACATCGAGTAGTCGTACTTTAGTTGGAGCTACATCAGGAGAAAATCAACAAGGTGGCGAACAAAGAGGTAATCGTAGAGGTAGTTTTATAGATTATCAACCTTTAAAACAACCTAAAATAGGTAGTAAAAAATCTCCCTCAGAAGAAAAGCGAGGATCTTTACCTCAAATCCATCGCAGAAGTGGTAGTAATGGCAATAAAAGAACTAGCGTTGAAGATTTAGTACAGAAAACATCGCCAAAGACGACTGATCAGATAAGACCAGGAATGCCGGTGAGAATAACAGGTAAAGATGACATGGTTGAAACAAATGCAGCACGAAAACGTAGATCATTAGAAATGATGTCCAAGCTATATCAAAGTCAAGAAATATGCTCAGAAAGTGAATCATTTGTTGAACGTCTGTATGCTCCGAGTGAAAAACTGACCGAACGATATCAAAGTCAAGAATTTGTGCCATTGCATCAACCTCAGCCACAAACTACAGCACAAGATCAAACGAAAACTCCTAAAGGTAAAGCACCACAACCTCCCACAAAACCTAAAGCTCCCCAACCCCCAGCCAAACCCAAAATGAAAGTTACCCAACCCTTGATGCAAGCCTTACTTAAACACATGAAAACTCCGGGGGTAGCCGAAGCAGCTGCGGCTAAAGCTGCAGAAGATGAACCGGGGAACCCCCTAGCACCATTAGAAGTAAAACCTAAACAACCCCCACCTATCCCTGCAGTACCACCCATAACATCTCCTAGTGATTTACCCCAAACAGTAGGTCCTCCCGGAGAGAAGCCTTTAGCAAAACATCATAGTTATGACGACAAAACATTGTCAAAATCTCAAATACGTGAATATAAAACGAATAAATTGAGACAATCAAATTCATTTCATGAACACATGCTGTCACAATCACAACAATCATCATTGGAATCAATGCCGGCCCGCATAGACGAAGAAACGTCTTCTGTAGGCGGGGGCACAAGTGGTGCCTCTTCAGCGACTACAACGACAACCACTGTTAACAGTGAAAATACAACGAGTACCGAAAATTCATCACCAATGCTGCCAACAAGAGCTGAAAAATTAGTAAAATGTTCACCCTACTATTCGAGTAGCTTAAGCTCGGAATCGCCACCCAACCAATTAATTCAAAAACCACCCCGTAAGAGTTCTATTACACGTACACCTATGGTTAAAAGTCCACCTAGTGGTAATGATACAGATAGCTCCATAGATGTACGTACTCAAGATCCCAAACTACGTACGAGGGGCTATCGCAAAAAGCGTCAAATTACGGCCAAACGTATACGTTCCTCTGATCGTACTTTGATGGACCAGGAAAGTTCAGAATGTTCGGAAGGTTATATGCCAGAAATAGATTCTGGAGGTTCTGACCCTTCCTACCGACATGAATACTATGAGTTTGATGAGGAATTGGAGGATCATGAACAGGAAACTGACGAATACGAAGACTATCCTCATTACTCGGGTGTGGCCTTTTCATCTACATCATCAGCATTCGAAAGTTTAGATATGACTGACAATGTAGATGAAATGGGATTCCCACGCTACGATCGTTTAGGTCACATTACAAATCCTATGTATCAGTCATCGATGCAACAGCAACAAATGCGCACAATGTCCATGAATAAACCACAACCAGCGAATCATCCAATGCCTCCTTTGACGGGACAACCCGTTAAGCCAGCTCGTACCAAGAAGCGTCAGCTAAAGCGCGAAGATTCCATTATTGGCACTCACCAGTCATCGTCGCAATATCATGGTAGATCATATTGCAATCCTGAAGAGAGTGAAGTAGAATCAAAAGCAGGCCTCTACGATGACATGGCCAATAGTAGTGAAGACAGTAGTAGTTTTTATCATACCACCGGTACGATTAAACGTAATGGTGGCGGTGTTAAATCAGTACTAGAAGGTGGAGCAACAGGTAGTAATAGTAACATTCAGTCTAATGCTGGTGACTTAGAATTGCCCTATCCAGACTTTCTTTCCGACTACGAAACCGAACCTATTGAATATGAACGTTTTGCTTGTGGCCTAGACATACGCGTAGATCCACCGCCGAAATTCCACGATTCTGACGATCTAAGCGATCAGTAATCTAAGGAATGAATGTTTAGATATATTCGTTTTTAACTATATAACCATAAATTCAACCAAACTAATTATAGATTTTCGATATACTTATACATAGATTCTAAAGTTTTTTGACTAGAATTAATACTAATAATAATAATTATACTCATGTTATTCATCCTACACCCTTAACACTCGATTGCATCGGGGCAAATATAATTATTAGAAATTATGATAGATGTTTAGGAGATGTTTGTATTAATAGAGATTTATTGTGTGTGCTCTACAAGTTTGACCATGTATTTTACAGATTTAGTACTGTATGCATTTCTTTAGGGAAATGAAAACATTAATAATTTAAATTTTATCTCTCATTAAATTGATTTCTGTTATTGTACACTTAAGAAAAAAATAATAGCTTAAAAGCTAGACTTTGCAACTAGAGCGAAAAATTCGGTGGAAACTAGCAATCGTAAGAGATGATTTGAATTGAAAGACATTTTTCATGCATACGATTTCTAAAGAAAGTATGTATAAATGTTTGTGCAATACTGAAGATTTTACCATTTGCTAACTTAAATATTCTCAAGGTTTGGTTTTACTGGCAGCTGATTTAATTTCCCCATTCGTACCTCTTTGGCTCTAGTGTCTTTTTTTTTTAGCATCTAAAGAAATCCATCTATAGCTTATAATAGCGCATATAAAATGAAATCTCCTTACGTTTTATATAGAAGATCAAATAGCACCACTCAATGTACTTAAAAGCTGAACTTTCAATTCCATAAACTTAATGAAAATATACATTTCCATAATAGTAAATTTTCCCTACACCTTTCATTGCAATTCTCCTCTACTTTTCAAAACAAAGATTCTTATTTGTTTAATCCTAACTCCCTTCTACAAATTTAATTTATTGAGACTGATTTTATTTCCAGTAACACAATCTATTTTTTCCAAACGTTACTTAAACGGAAAAAACGGAATTTTTAAAAAATTAACGAAAAAAATAATTGTTAAAATTAAAAACAATAAGCAAAGTAAAAAACAAACTGAATAAACAAAATTATACACAATTTATTAAAATATTAAAAAAAAAAACAAATTTTAATTGCAACACCCTTAAAACGTATAAAGCATACACTGCAAAAAAAAATTATATTAAAATGCATTAAATATATAAAAAGTACACAACCAATTTTAAAGTAGAAGTTGTCTGTCTAGGTTTAAAATTTCAAATAACATTAAATTAAAAAATATAACACTAAAAAAGTTGTACTAGATTGAGTTATTTATTATAAATAAATAAGAGCAATTTGTTGTTAAACAAATAATGAACTAAATACTAAAAACATACACTGTTTACTCATCGAATAATGAACAAAATAAAAAAATATAAATAAACTTTAAGAACCAAAACAAATCGAAAAATTTACTAAACTTAATATTATTTAAAAACTATTGAGTTATTTAGAAAAAAAAAAATAATAAACCTAAAAAAGGAAATTAAAGAAAGATTTCATTTTAAAACACTGACAAATAAACCAGAAACAATTTTATTAAAATCTAATAAAAGAAAAAACCAAAACAAAAATGTTTTCAATATTTAATCTTAAAATAAAAAAATTATTTGAAATTTAAAAGTATTATACAAATATAAGATTGATTTATTTAATTCAATTAATTCTAAAGAATTGGAAAAAATTAAAATCTAATATATAAAAATTTAATTTAAAATCGAAATCATAATTTAAAAGAATAATATATAAATATATTTTTCGTTTTGAAATTTCAACATTATTTAATATTTTTGAGCAATTGCTCTTCTCTCAGTGTTTATAAAATTCTTTAAAGCTGAATTACTCCCTAAATGTAACATACTTTAAGGCGTAATTATGTTTAAGATCGTATTATGTGACACTGTTATGTAGAGCTTTGTAAACAGCAATTGTTTTTAAGTCCCAAAATCAATAATCAAAACTATATATTTTTAAAAAAATTTTATTTTAATTAACTTAATCTTAAAATGTGTTATATTTAGTATTAAGAAAGTTTTTATGCTTAGGTAAATTGAAAGATTTACAGTTTAAGGAAAAATTAAATTCTTAAATATAACAGCAGTTGCTGCGGCCATTTAATTAGATTGGTAACAGTTTTGAAGATGTTGCTTAATAGTCAAGCCCAAGGCATATTTATTCATCAGGTAGTCTTGATTAGTCAGCTGATTATTTTTTCTTCAATTATTTTAAATATCAGCTGTCAGTCTATAAATAAAAAACACATTTCTCCCTTCTCTCATTTATTTCAACTGTCGCACTTTAAAAAATATAATAAAAATTTTCGCATCGAACTGCGGTTAACTGATGATTAAATATGGCTTGAGTCAAACCTAAACAAGAGCGTCAAACTTTGCATTTGTTTTGTTATTGTAACAAAAGCTTGTACAAAAAAAGAAATACTTTTTTAGGAATTCATAACAGATTTTGCTTTATTTCTAAGCCCTAAACAAACTGTAAGTCTTTCAGTTATTAAAGGTCTGTTTTAATTTTTGTTATCTCTTTGAAAAAATTAATAAATAAATAAATTTTAATATATTTGCTTATACTTCGGATAAAGAATCGTATTTAAGATCTATGCATCTCATCAGCTGGCAAATATTTGAACATCCATCATTTAAAATCAATCTATCAACTATCATGTTTCTAAAAATCGTATTATATATACTTACAAGCATAACGACCCCTGTGCGCGAAATTATCGTATGTTGCAAAAACAAAATTTTACAGGTGAGCGTTTTTATTACTTTTAAATAAATAGTGCTACATACGATAAAATGTACATAGTGTTATCTCCATAACTAAAACTATTATCGCTATAATATTTTATCAGCAGATGTGTTAATGGCTGTAGAACAAATTTGCATAAAAAAGTCGTTTTCTAAAAAAACGTAACATACGATAATTTCGCGCACAGGGGTCGATATGTACAGTATGTTCTTAGCAAGCATGCCAAGTGTGACTTTCAAATTGTTTTTTTTTTTAATTTGTTTATATATTTTTATTAAAAATTATGTATTTGAAAACGTTCAGAAAAATTTAAAACTTGTTAAGGATTTCAAATAAACAACAAAAACAACTTACCCATGATGATCAGTGTCCATTTTCGGGGATTCAATACTTAAAACAAATTAAAATTAAACTCAATCACTTTTAACAACACACACAACAACACAACAGATGATTACGCGAAAAGGGTAAAGCAATTCACAACGAATGGTTAACAAGAGTTGCCATATGATAATGTAACGAACACAAAAATGCGATAATGACGAAACAGAAATCTTAAAAAAAAAATTTTTAAGTTTAATAAAAATTGAAATTTTAAAAACAGTGATAAATTTGTCATTGACATTAAACCACCAACCAGTATGCATAAGAGAAGTTTATTGCTGGTACATGGACCAGTGTCAATAAAAATCACGATATGTCGCTGTTGTTAACAATTGGGCTTGTGTTATTCGATCACTTGAAAGGTACCGAGCCCAATATGGATGTATAGAACTTGAACTATAAACATATTTCAAGGTGAGCTTTGTGAGAAATTATTCTGACGTTTTGGAGCAGTCCATTGGCCGTCAAGATCATACTTTTTGTGGGTATACATGAAATTTCTCATGTACAGGTACAAAACCAACAGCATTACAGCTGCCATTGTTGAAATACCGATAAAAATGCTTACAAAAAATTTGAGCTCACGAATGACCACCTACGGCGTTGCAGTCGGAGACATATATATGATATAATCTTTAAAAAGTAAATATCAGACAATCGTTATCGCTTCAAATAAATATTTCATTTACTTGTGTAAAATTTCTTTGTTTTTTTTTAAACTTTTAAAATCCAAACGGTCAGCTTTAACTTCAGCTTTAACTTCGACTTTCTATATAAAGGTATTGGACGACTTACGGAACCAAAAATGAAATTTATTTTCACAATTGGCTAAACAAAAATTATTTTTTTAAAAATTAAAACAGACTTGAAATTACCTCATAATTTATCTAATCAAAAATTTACTATTCTATTCGTATATCTATTTAATAGAAAAATTCATGTTAAATTTTGTCTGAAAAAAAAGAAATCAAATTTAATCTAATTATGTAAGTTAAAATTTCTTCGCAATCAAAACATTTTTACAACCTAAAACAAAACATATTTTTAGTTAATTAAGTTGAATATTTCGATTAACTTGAATTTTTAAAAATATATGAAAAAATTGCATTTAGAGTTTGATTTTAAAATATTGAAACTCTTCGTATAAAGTAAACACAAATATTATATACATACATGTGTATATTCCATTTAAAACAATACTCAATATGTGAAAAATAGATGTCAAATTCAGGGTACACTTATACAAGGTGGCGGTGCCAGCCCAGCTGACTATTTTTTTGTGTTCTGCAGTATGTCAAACTACATATTTAAAAAAATGATTTTAACTCCGGAAATTGTCAAACTCCATACATAAAAAAAGAGAGACAAAAATTGCTCTCCTTTACGCTATCACCTTATGTAATTACACCATGGTTAAATTTAAAATTAAATTGTGTTTATATGTTTATAACTAACCGTTTGATTCAGGTTTTTATTATATCCAAAGGGTAGTTTTTATAAATTTATCATAATTATAATCATGTGTTTTACCTAATCCTCGTCCATATGATGGAACATTTGTTGCAAAACTTTTACTAATTCTCCTTTGAAATTGCATTCGTGTCCACACAGTGAGACATGGCTTACGAAACTGTTACTTCTTTTACATACTTTCAGATAGGCAACTTCCTAGCGAATGAGAAGAGCAAAAGAGAATTGCATGTATAGGTACATAAAACATTGTACCCTTTCTCATTAATTGTTCCTCCTTTATTAACAAACTTAAAATTTTCGCAACAAATGTTCCATAATGTGGACATCGGCTTATTAGAAGCGTTTGTAATAGCAAGCCTTCCAATTTTTTTCTATTCAGTCATTGTGGTTATAAGTGATTTTTTAAAATAATTTAAATTATTTAAAACCCAAAGTTATTTTAACAGCATTTTAATTTTGCATTCAGTAACTAAAATTAAGGCAATTTTTTATACTACCCTACTTTAATCACTAAAAGGCAAATTTGATAAAAATTATTTTTATTTTTAAAAATTTTATAGGACAACATTTCGAGAGTGAGTTAGATCCTTTCTAAAAACAAGGGGGTTAATATGTATAAATTTTTTTATTTCATCATATTGAGTATTGCAAATAGTTAGGATTTAGTGCCAAATTTTAGATTATATACAATCCCGAAAATAAAAAAAAATTTATTAAGAAAACTGAATAAAATATTAAATTTATATAAATGTTACAACAAAAAAAAAAGAACAAGTGGCAAATTAAGTTTAATAAAAATTACCAATTTTAAAAATTAAAAAAAAAAACATGATAATACAAACTGAAAAAAACATGTACCTTTTCCCAAGTGTCAAAAAACTTCAAAAGCTAAATAAAATTGTTATTAAGCAGATAATAATTAATCAAAAAATAACAGCAAAACGTAAGACGAAAAAAATTAACAGGATTTAAATAATATGTATGTTTTTTTTTTACCAAGGATGCTGTCAAACATAATGCCTAAAAATACTAATATGGTGTTTGACAGCAGCGACTTTTAAAAAACCAAACCATATTTTCAAAAAATAAAGGAAAAAGTGAGAAATTTTTAAAATATAAAGAAAAAAATTTTTTTTTATTTAATAAAATCCTGTTATTTATTTTGTACTTCTTTCCATGTCACTGCTTATTTCATGTACAAAATCGAAGATTTTACAAGAAATTTAAACATTTTGTTCGTAAATTATGTTTGATATTTTAACGGTCTAATTCATAAAAAGTTAAACAGCTTTATAAGAGGTTTAAAAATCAACCTTCATAAACCTTTAATAGTTTTTATGAATAAGGCAGTAAGTATGTATTTCTTAAATCGCTAAAAACACACATTTAATTTTTTTACTAATAATTTAGATGATAAAATTAAGTTTAATTTATAAAATTATAAATTTAAACAACATAAATATTTCCCAAAACTTCCTTTTTGTTGTTTTTATTAATAGTGCCATCAATTCAACAACTTAAAGTTAAGGGAAAAAACACTGTTTAAAACCTAATTAAAAAAAACTCGTAAAAATAAAAAAATTTATAATAGTTATTTAACATTAAAAAAAAATATTACACAATTTAAAATAATATTATGTAATGAAAAAAAAATATATAAAAAAAGAATGCAACCGATCGATCAGACGTGAAAACAATTTAATCAAATTCCCTTTATTAATCTTTAAAATAAAAAAAATTACAACAACAAAAACTAAAAACACAAACGAAAAACATCTTTGAAAGTGAACTAAATGAAAAATAATAAATAAAAATTATTCATTAAAAAAATACACAGAAAGTGGTCTTTTTTATTTATTGTTAGGCACTGAAGTTGCAAAAGATTGGATTATTTGTATTTGTGGCACTTTAAAATGTGTAATGGACCCGAGGTACTTTCTATTTAGTATATTTTCTCCCTTTCAGCAAAATACCTTAAACAATTCATGTCAATTGTAAGCAATTTTCACCTTATATAAATGCGTTCTATGTTCTTATTTTAATCGAGTGCAGTTTATTAATATATTCCTATAAATATAAGTTAATGTATTATCATCATCACCGTCCAAACGCATGCTTTTACAATTTCTTTTACATGTCATTTTTATACCCTTCAAGTGCAAAAGGGTATACATATGTTTCTCATTCCGTGTGAAATTTCTACAATTTTCATTTCGGACCCCATAAAGTATATATTTTCTAAAAGCTTATGAATAAGGGAGTTAATTAAGCTCTATCAGTTTGTTCGTCTGACCGACTGTCCGTGTGTATGTTGAAATCAACTTTTTGAAGCCCCCCCGACATCGCCTGAAACGGCGAAGGTATTAAAATATCAGAAATAACAGATCGGGAGCAGATCGGTATTAAAAATCAGAAAAATCGGTACATAATCAACTGAGATATGAGACCACCTCGTTTTTTTTCACAACAACAACAAACAACTCATACATACATACATACATACAAACGTGGTATACTGGTCAGAGGAAACGTGGCATCAAATCCCGGCTTAGCCAAACCAATTTTTTTTTTATATTTTTATTTATTTTTTTAATTTTTTTTTATCTTTTTACTAGCTAATACCCGGTGTGCTTCGCCAGCCCCATCGTAATGAAATTTTATAGTTAAAAAATATATTGATTTTGCAAGTGCCACGCCTACTATTACTAAATCAACCATTTCTTATCAAAATAGTCGTATAGATGTCAAAGCTTCTCGTGCAAAATTTGGGTACTCTAACTATTATCGCTTCCCAGATATACGAATTTTTGTATTTAATTCATATGACAGGTGCCACGCCCACTATTACTAAAGCATCCATTTCTTATCAAAATAGTCATAAAGATGTCAAAGCTTCTCGTGCAAAATTTGGGTACTCTAACTATTATCGCTTTCCAGATATACGAATTTTTGTATTTAATTCATATGACAGGTGCCACGCCCACTATTACTAAATCAACCATTTCTTATTCAAATAATCATATAGACGTCAAAGTGTCTCCTGCAAAATTTGGGTACTCTAATTATTATCGCTTCCCAGATATACGAATTTTTGTATTTAATTCATATGACAGGTGCCACGCCCACTATTACTAAAGCATCCATTTCTTATTAAAATAGTCATATAGATGTCAAAGCTTCTCGTGCAAAATTTGGGTACTCTAGCTGTTATCGCTTCCTGAATATACCAATTTTAGTATTCAATTGCTAGGAGAGCTGCCACGCCTGCTATTTCAAATGTACCTATTTTTTCCAGAAATGTATATTTGGGTGTCAAAGTTGCTCTTGCACAATTTTAGTACTCTTATCGATATCGTTTTCCAAATATACAAAATTTAGTATTTAATTCATGTGGCCACGCCTACTATTGAAAGTCCGCCCATTTTTTACCCAAATGTTCGTGTGGATGTCAAAGTTTACCGTACTTAATTTGAAGACTCTAGCTGCATTAGCTTTCGTGATATATATTTAATACTTATTCTTTAATAGGGCGTGGCACCCCGCCCACTTACAATTTCAAACCAAAGTATAGCCTATAGTTCCTTCCAGACATACAGAAAGATTCTGTGAAAATTTCAAGGAAATCGGTCCAGCCGCTTAACCGTCTATAAAGCACAAACACACATTGATTTTTATATATATAGATAGATATATTTTTTTCATATTTGTCTATTTTTTTTAGTTTCTTTTATACATTTTTCTTTTTTATTTAATTGTTTTTATTTTTTAATTTATTTATATTTTTTTTTAAACATACATATGTATGTACGTATATAATTTATAATTTTACAGTGGGATGTTTTTATAGTTATATGTATGTTTTTTATATGTATGTACATATGTACGTATATCATATGAGATGAATGGTGAAACAAACAATTATTATTTCATGACTACACGTTGTGAAGGGTATATAAGATTCGGCACGGCCGAATATAGCACTCTTACTTGTTTTTGATTAAATTTAGTTTGTTAAGTTTATTATTTTCTGCGCCTTAAATTATGACAGCATTTTTCTATCTTTAATTTAAATCCTACTCCTAAATTATACAATAATTTAATAAATGTTTATTTAATATGTTCCCCTAGAAGTATATCACGGTATAAATGGCAATATGTCATTGGATAGAAGAGACTTGACCATAGGATCAGATAAATCTTCATCGCTGTCAAGATCAGAGGCTGGAACTTATGATGTTATACAGGCTGAAAAACAACATGCTAAAAAACAGGAACTTATAGCAGGCGCAGGAACAGTGGTAAACAAGAATGGGCCTAGTAGTGCACAAGCTGCGAGCAGTAGTACAGAAAATAATGAAGAAGCTAAAAAGAGAGTGAGTTCTATTACATACTTACACATATTCAAATGCCAAATTAATTGACATTTTACTCTTTCTAGAAATGGCCAACTGAGAAGTCATACTTCTTGTCCAAGGAACTATTGATGAGTGAACGTACCTACAAAAAGGATTTAGAAATTCTTAACAATAATTTCCGTCAACAGTTAACAGCCGAAGATGTGGATAATTTACAACCCCTTCTTGAGATGTTGGAGTCGATGGGTCAACATCATAATATATTCCTAAGAGATTTAGAACATCGTATGGTATTGTGGGAAGGACGTGGTACGCACGATACCCATCGTATAGGCGATGTAATGCTAAAAAATATGGCGGCATTGCCTATTTACGATGAATATGTTCAAGCGCATGGTGAAATTTTACAATGTCTCAATGAAATGTTTGTGACAGACAACCGCTTCCAACAGACCTATAAAGATTTCGAACAACAGAAAACATGCTATTTGCCCTTAGGGGAATTGCTATTGAAACCACTCCATCGCATGCTACACTATCAGTTGATATTGGAAAGTAAGTTTGTTTAGAAAAAATTTATTAAGAATGTTTTTGTTATACAACTTAACGTTTTTGCTTTTTGGAACCAGGACTATGTGATTTCTATACCGAAGAACATTTAGACTATGCTGACTGCCAAGCTGTCTATCACTTACTCTCCCGCTCTACGAAACAAATACGCCAGCAACTGCCCGACTCTATGAATTTCATACAATTGTGCGAACTGCAGCGTGACATTAACGGTTTCGATAAATTGGTGCAAAATCAGCGTAAACTTATCAGACAGGGCTGTTTGCTGAAGCACTCAAAGCGTGGTCTACAGCAACGCATGTTCTTTCTTTTCTCCGATCTTTTACTTTATGGTTCTAAGTCACCCATCGATCAGTCGTTCCGTATTTTAGGTCACGTGCCTGTTAGATCGCTGCTAACCGAAAATGGTGAACACAACTCGTTTTCCATTTTTGGTGGTCAATGTGCCATTACAGTTAGTGCTTGCACCACCGCCGAAAAGACACTTTGGCTGGCCGAATTGTCTAAGGCGGCCGCAGATATTAAGAATAAACCCCACACCCAGTTGACATTGAATTTGAAAAATTGCAGTGAGTATTAATTAATTTTTCTCAAAAGAGTGATTTTTTATTTTATTAAGAAAAAACTATATCTTTTATTTGGCTGCCAAGAAAAGGAAGTTTTAGTACCAAGTAAGATATATGTACATAAGTTAATTTAAGAAATTTTTCTATTACCACAGACTGTCGAAAATTTTGAGAAGATATTGAACTATTATGTTCGTTCTTTTACTCAAAAGTATTGACTATTTTTTAACTGAACTTTACTGGATTGCGTTCGTTTACATAAATTTTCATATGAAACGTTAACAATCCAGTAGAGTTCAGTAAAAAATATTAAGAACTTTAAGTAAACGAACAAACCCATTGTAAGAAATCTTTCCTTTGAAAATCTGTGAACTTTTGATAAAACATTTTATTTACATTTTTAAAATATTTCAGAAAAGTAAAAGATAAAAAAAATATATATTAAATTAAAGCTGGTTCTTTGTGATGTGATATCTCATACTCTATAACTCTTGGAAGTCTGTGTAAACGTTGAAGCAACTGTATGATCTTTCCAAATGGAAAGATTTTGTTAAGGCCCTATGATCCTTGTAGCAACGACGGGAACATTAAAAGACACCAATTATTGCTGGGTCTTGAAGATTTTACTTTTATAATTAACCTTGAATAATTATTCTTTTCTCGACTTAAGATGTTTTGTCAAAAGTTCACCGATATCTAACAATTTCCATGAAAAAGAATTTACCGAAAAGATTCTTTCGTTTCATTGTAAATTGGCGTTATCACGCAATTATGATTGATAATTGATTGATAATTATGATTGCGATAATCTTAATCTAAGAGCAACATACTATGATTGAATTTTTTGATTGTCGTTTAAGCATATAATGGTTGTCAGTTATCATTATCTTGAATAAGTTCTTGAAGTATCATACAATTTTAATATTATGATTAAAATTTTTGCTCTTTCCTAAAACAAATTTTATTTTTTGCTATTTGTTATATTGATTTATTAACACAATTTTTTTTAACGATATTTGTATATCCTTCACAGTGAGTCTAAGGGTATATATATGTAGGTCTGTCATTCCATGTGAAATTTTCACATATTCATTTGCTGACCCGATAAAGTATATATTTTCTAAAAGCTTATGAATGGTGGGGTTGATTAACCATTACCTGTCTGTCGGTGTGTATGTTAAAATCAACTTTTAAAAGCACAACACCGACCGCAAAAGACCCGTGTAAGGAATTAAAATATCAGAAATATTCGGGAGCAAATCAGTATAATCGTCCCATAACTTTCCGAGATAAAGGCAAATAAACACGACTGCCTCAGTCTTTCGCTTATTTTTACAATAAAAATTTTCCAGTCCGATTGTTACTATTTATAGATTTTTTTTTGCCTCTGGAGATATTCATGAACAATTTTGGACAAATTGATCGCTAATAAGCAAAGTTATAGGAAAAAATTATTTGAAAAAAAATATATATTTTAAATATATAAAAATTCTTTAAACTCCTTAATAACGTTTGAACACGCTTAAGAAACCAAGTTATAAGCCGTAATCCTAGAAATTATTTTCAAGAATAACTAATTAATCAGTTCGAAACCAACTGAGATATAAGCATCAAAAAACAACTGTTTCGGTGTTTTTCCTAAAATTTTAAAACGAAAATCGATATTTTTTAGTTTTTATACAATCGAGAAAGCCAATATGGAGATCAAATGAAAGAGCTCGAGTATTAAAATATAGTTAGCTATGAAAATAAAAAAATCCAAGATGGCGTCTTAGATTAAATAGCTTATATATGTATGAGTCATATATAATAGTTACGGCTTTGTCCCCCTTAACCCCCACAATTATAGTATCAAATAAAAGGGCTTGACCAGTTCAATGTAGTAAACTCATAAAAAAGTGTAAAATCCAAGATGGCTTCTAAAACAAAATGGCGGATCAAATTTTTTTAACCCAAACAATATGGGTATCGAATGAAACGGCTTGACTAGAAGAATACAGTTAACTATGAAAAATTCAAAAATCAAAGATGGCGTTGGAAATAATAAATAAAATACCGTATTGCATGAATTTATACCTACATGTACATGACGGTGAAGGGTATTATCAGATTTGGAATGGCCGAATAGAGCCCTCTTACTTGATTTACATATAATTATTATATTTTTATTATTTTTGAAATATTAAAACATTTTTTTTTAATTTTTTATATATTTTTCACGTGTCAATCTTTGAAAGTAATAAAATTTATTCAGCAAGAAAAAGAACAGTTTTGAACAAGAAATTATTTAAAAAAAAATTATAGCTTGATTGCTTTGTAATCATATATGTAGTTGTTTTACCTTTTATTTAATAATTATTTGCAATTTTAAATGCTTTAATATTATTTTTAAAGGACAACCATATTGAAATTTTCATTAAAAATAAACTTTAAATAATAAATTTTAACAAACACCGGATTACAGTGCCGAAAATATTATAACAACTATTTCTTGTTTTCGATACATTTATGGAAACTATAATATAACCGCCGTGATTATGTCGTAATTATGGTTTTTCTTTGCATGATCAGAAATTTTCCCTGGAAATACAGCCTGACTTACTGTATGAAGTTTGTATGAAAATTGAACATCCGGTTAAGCGATGTATGTGCTAACTGCGATGGCTATATGCCCGATATCATATTTAAACATTAATGTCATAGAATTATAAAAATTATAACGCCAATTGAACGTTTTCATAGCTAAATTTCTATTTTAAAATCTCCGCCTCTATTAAAAACACCTTTTAATTTCTATGATAAACAGGGATTAGTAAAATCAATTAAATTATGCATTATTCTTTGATGTTATTAATAAAAAAATTTTTATATTGTTATTGACAGCCTCCTCCGAAGAGGGTCTCGATCTATTAGGCCTGACGAATGGCAACAATGCCACAATGACAGCCCAACAGCTGCTGCAGCAGCAACAACAAAATACACAAAACAAAACGCCACCCTCGCGAAGCAATACCGCTCTACACGTTTGTTGGCATCGTGGCGCCACCGTCGGCTTGGGAGATCATCTCATCTCCGCCGAAAACCAATTGTCTGGCTACTTACTGCGTAAATTTAAAAACAGCAGTGGTTGGCAAAAACTATGGGTTGTTTTCACTTCATTCTGTTTGTATTTTTATAAATCGTACCAAGATGAATTCGCCTTGGCCAGTCTGCCTTTGTTGGGCTACACAGTGGGACCGCCGGGTACACAAGATGCCGTACAAAAAGAATTTGTATTTAAGTTGTCGTTTAAAAATCATGTATATTTCTTTAGAGCTGAAAGTATACACACTTATCAGAGGTAAGAAGATAACATCTATGCAATGAAAAAACAAATTTAATATTTCAATTCCAATTTTAGATGGTTGGAGGTGTTACGCAGCACTACCCAGACACAAGATTTTAAAAATATACACGCTACCGCTAATAATTGAAATTGAATTTATTTTTGAAAAAAATAAGGTTTTTAAAACACAGTGTGCAATTGAAATTTAATTTTTTAATGTTGTTAAAAAATCTAATTGGTCAAACTTTAAGTGCCTTGAAGTATTTTTTTTTTAAATTCAATACTTAAAAACTAACTCAAAATTAAGAAAATTTTACAAAAAGTGACAAACATCCAAATGTTTTAAATACGTGACAAGTTTAGTTAAACTTGGTTTGAACTAAATTTTGCTTAATTATATTATTTAATGTTTTTAAAAAAATATTCTTTTAAATGTTTGTAAATATAATTTTTATGTATGTACTCGTATAAATATATACATATTTAAATGTAATTTGTTTTCATTTTCCTTGTTTAATCGTCATATTTTTCTTTTTTTTTTTTTTATTAAAATTTTTTATATTGTCTTCTTTATTAAGTTAAACTTGTCATAATAATTAATAATATTTAAACATTAGTATTATGTAAACTTTTATGTGTAACAAATTTTCTAAGAACAAACAAAAAAAAAACAAAAATATCTTTATTTAACACTTATGTATGTAACAAATGATGCCTTAAACGAAAAAAATATATATTTATCAAATCTATATATTTTTCTACAATATATTTAACTTGAACAGCGTCTTTAAAAGTCTTTATTGAATTAAGTATTATTTTTTGTATGTACCGTAGTTAGAATGTTTCTATTAACAAAACAGAATCAAACAACAAAAATTAAATACAAAAACACAAATATTTACAATTTTAATAAAAATAAATAAATAAAAATACAACATTTATTAAAAAATCGTCATTATTATATGTATGTTAATAGAGAAATAAAGATTTTAATCAGAAAACTTTAATCGTTTTTTTCTTTTACTCTTTCATTTAATTAAATTTAATTATCAGGTTTACTTAAAAGTTATATTGGTGTTATGTGAAACTATGAAATTAAATTTTTTTCTAATAAAAGGCATGGTAACACCATATGATATG
Source organism: Phyto melanocephala (assembly GCA_941918925.1). Lineage (NCBI taxonomy): Eukaryota > Metazoa > Arthropoda > Insecta > Diptera > Rhinophoridae > Phyto > Phyto melanocephala. The sequence continues at coordinate 17,942,341 of OW799233.1, read as the reverse complement.
ATACAAAGGGCCAATTCAGAGTAGACTCTCATATTGTACTATGTCATATAATTCATATTAATATGACTAGTGACTTTGAACACCTTTTGTTAACAAATTATGTATTTAATACAAGAAATAAGACAGAGATGACGCTGTTAAAAATTGTATGTATACAGGAAAGAAGAAAATAGAAAATATTCTCCCTGAGAGGTGAGAAGCGAAGAAATTCTCTCTGAGAGACAGTATGGTTAAAAGTATAACATAAACAATTTCTTATACATAGGAAACAAATGTGTAAAATCATATTATTTTTTTTGTATGGAAATTACTAACAAAAATTTTATGCATGCATAAAATAATATGAAATAGCACAAATATGACTGATATGCAACCACTTTGAATTGGCCCAATATGTTTTCATTTTACAGTTTCACAGAACGAGAATTGATACTTAGGTAAGAAAAATAAATTATTGAATTCAAACTTCAGCTATATTCTATGCAAATACATGTAATAAGGAGGAAATCTATGTTACTATTTCCCGCTTTAACTCTGAAACTACTTACCTATCTGATATCTAAAATTGTTTTACCATTGTTTTAAGTGTACCTCGTAAACGGACATGGGCTATATATCTGTGGCTTGGAGCTAAAAAGGCCAATGTCACATTTTTGTTCTTTTGAGTTAATCATTGCATTAGATTTGTTTTCTTGCTCTATTTCATTATGGTAAAACAGCTAAAGTCATATTTAACCGAGAAAAGCTTCATAAATAAAATGCTGACCAATGTCACTATGAAAGCATCTATAAAAGTTAAAGTTCAATTCTAATTTTCTCAAAAGTAAATATTTTGACATTGGCCCTTTTAGCTCCAAGCCACAGATATATGTACATATGTATGTATATTTCTTACTATTATCACTTATGAAAATTAAGTGGCCTTTGAAAATTAAGCATATTTTATAAATAAGTTAGATTTAAAATCGTAAAACTTTGTTTAAAATCATCAAAATTATTATTTGAAATCTTTAGAAAATCTACAACGCGGCTTTATTTGGTTGTGCCGAATCTATGTAGTATATGCCCTTCACACCAAAAATGCCAGAATAAAGATTTTGCTTTAGTTTTGAAAATTTTTGCATGAAAATAAGATTTGAAGATATTTTTCTAAAAATTAAGATTTTTGAGATTAACTTACTTAACAACTTGACGCTATCTGAATAAAAAAACAACGACTTGTAGAGAATTGCCGCTTGCTTGAGATGAATTCAATTCATTTCGTTTAGAAAAATGTTGCCCAGAGAAACTTCTTTACTGAGTTTTTTATGCAGCACCATTCATTAATTTTCGAAAATTTGTGCCAAAAATCAAAGCTATACATATGGAAGTAATGCTACTTTTAAATTTGTTAATATTTGCTTAAATAAGCGTGACTACTATTTTTGTAAAATAATTACACGAAATTTAAAAAACCACATTCGCATGTGGCTGTGACGTAATTTTGAGGTCATCATAAAGCATAAATGTATCCGCTTTGGCCAATAATGTAACCAAAGTTCTGAACATTTTAGTGACGTCAGCCCCACATGCGCAAGTGACTTTTTACATTTCGTGTACTATAGGCTTTGCACAATATATCGACCCCTGTGCGCAAAATTATCGTATGTTACGTTTTTTTATAAATCGTTTTTTTATGCAAATTGGTTCTACATCCATTAATTCATCTGCTGCTAAAATATTTTAACGATAACAGTTTTAGTTATGGAGATAACACTGTGTACATTTTATCGTATGTAACAGTGTTATTTATGTTTTTATTTATTTGAAAGTAATAAAAATGCTTTCCTGTAAAATATTTTTTTTGTAACATACGATAATTTTGCGTACAGGGGTCGATATCGTTAAAACATATAACCAGTGCTGCCACAATCAAAAAATTTTTACAACCAAAATTTGCTTTAAAAGTTACCAAATGAGAAAAAATAACCAAATTTCAATATTTAGTATTTTTATTAAATAACATTTAAAATGCCTACATATTTATAATGTAATGCAGGTGATCAAATCACAATTACAATTAATAATGATAATAACAAAACAAATATAACTCTTTTACATACATATGTATGTATGTAATAAGTTAACGCTTGAACATGTATATATAAGTATATATATATTCTAGCTATTTTAGTCACAGCTATTTTATTTTCGGTTGCCCTGGTAGCAATACTAAAAATTGAAGAACATAAAGCTTCAGAAGTATAACAAAATGAGTAAAATATTCACATCTCCACATTAAAGAAAAAATAACCATTTTTGGTTAGAAATAACCAAAAACGGCAGCCCTGCATATAACTAA